>JAODUO010001103.1:92500-120000 GCA_025642075.2 Ridgeia piscesae | reverse complement strand
CTGACAGCACACCAGCGAAGGTTGGTTAAAGTTACACGCTTAACTTACCAGAAAAGGTTGGTTAAAGTTACACGCTTAACTTACCAGAGAAGGTTGGTTAAAGTTACACGCTTAACTTACCAGAGAAGGTTGGTTAAAGTTACACGCTTAACTTACCAGAGAAGGTTGGTTAAAGTTACAAGCTTAACTTAAATAACGCACACCAGAGAAGGTTGGTTAAAGTTACACGCTTAACTTACCAGAGAAGGTTGGTTAAAGTTACACGCTTAACTTACCAGAGAAGGTTGGTTAAAGTTACACGCTTAACTTACCAGAGAAGGTTGGTTAAAGTTACACGCTTAACTTACCAGAGAAGGTTGGTTAAAGTTACACGCTTAACTTACCAGAGAAGGTTTGTTAAAGTTACACGCTTAACTTACCAGAGAAGGTTTGTTAAAGTTACACGCTTAACTTACCAGAAAAGGTTTGTTAAAGTTACACGCTTAATTTACCAGAGAAGGTTTGTTAAAGTTACACGCTTAACTTACCAGAGAAGGTTTGTTAAAGTTACACGCTTAACTTATCAGAGAAGGTTTGTTAAAGTTACACGCTTAACTTACCAGAGAAGGTTTGTTAAAGTTACACGCTTAACTTATCAGAGAAGGTTTGTTAAAGTTACACGCTTAACTTACCAGAGAAGGTTTGTTAAAGTTACACGCTTAACTTACCAGAGAAGGTTTGTTAAAGTTACACGCTTAACTTACCAGAGAAGGTTTGTTAAAGTTACACGCTTAACTTATCAGAGAAGGTTTGTTAAAGTTACACGCTTAACTTACCAGAGAAGGTTTGTTAAAGTTACACGCTTAACTTACCAGAGAAGGTTTGTTAAAGTTACTCGCTTAACATACCAGAGAAGGTTTGTTAAAGTTACACAGCTAACTTACCAGAGAAGGTTTGTTAAAGTTACACGCTTAACTTACCAGAGAAGGTTTGTTAAAGTTACACGCTTAACTTACCAGAGAAGGTTTGTTAAAGTTACACGCTTAACTTACCAGAGAAGGTTTGTTAAAGTTACACGCTTAACTTACCAGAGAAGGTTTGTGAAAGTTACACGCCTAACTTACCAGAGAAGGTTTGTTAAAGTTACTCGCTTAACATACCAGAGAAGGTTTGTTAAAGTTACACACCTAACTTACCAGAGAAGGTTTGTTAAAGTTACATGCCTAACTTACCAGAGAATGTTTGTTAAAGTTACACGCTTAACTTACCAGAGAAGGTTTGTTAAAGTTACTCGCTTAACATACCAGAGAAGGTTTGTTAAAGTTACACACCTAACTTACCAGAGAAGGTTTGTTAAAGTTACACGCTTAACTTACCAGAGAAGGTTTGTTAAAGTTACACGCTTAACTTACCAGAGAAGGTTTGTTAAAGTTACACGCTTAACTTACCAGAGAAGGTTTGTGAAAGTTACACGCTTAACTTACCAGAGAAGGTTTGTGAAAGTTACACGCCTAACTTACCAGAGAAGGTTTGTTAAAGTTACTCGCTTAACATACCAGAGAAGGTTTGTTAAAGTTACACACCTAACTTACCAGAGAAGGTTTGTTAAAGTTACACACCTAACTTACCAGAGAAGGTTTGTTAAAGTTACACACCTAACTTACCAGAGAAGGTTTGTTAAAGTTACATGCCTAACTTACCAGAGAATGTTTGTTAAAGTTACACGCTTAACTTACCAGAGAAGGTTTGTTAAAGTTACTCGCTTAACATACCAGAGAAGGTTTGTTAAAGTTACACACCTAACTTACCAGAGAAGGTTTGTTAAAGTTACATGCCTAACTTACCAGAGAATGTTTGTTAAAGTTACACAGTCAACTTACCGAGAAATGTTGTTAAAGTTATACACCTAACTTACCAGAGAAGGTTTGTGAAAGTTACACGCTTAACTTACCAGAGAAGGTTTGTGAAAGTTACACGCCTAACTTACCAGAGAAGGTTTGTTAAAGTTACTCGCTTAACATACCAGAGAAGGTTTGTTAAAGTTACACACCTAACTTACCAGAGAAGGTTTGTTAAAGTTACACACCTAACTTACCAGAGAATGTTTGTTAAAGTTACACAGTCAACTTACCGAGAAATGTTGTTAAAGTTATACACTTAACTTACCAGAGAAGGTTGGTTAAAATTACACAATTAATTTATCGAAGAAGGTTTGTTAAATTTCCACAAGCAGCACACCACAAAATGTTCTTTCAAGTGATGTCCAGTTACACGGTCAGTGTCTCTCCTCAAAGACTAGCGAGGTGGGAGTCATTGAAACTGGCTACATTTTGATATGGCAAGATGGATTTCAATCACACTTGTCTTAGTTATAGCTTTGATATTATATCATAACAATAATTTAATAGCCAGTCTGATCATTATTTGTGTAATTAGTAAGTTAGTTAAAATTAAATGGTTTATGGATTGATATGATGCATGTTTTTATGGACATGTTTGGTCAAGGAGCATTATTGCCAAACAAACACAAACACACGTGATTAGACACAGACACAGAAACCATTGCTCTGTGGGAGGCTTTTCCAGTTCATTGTATGTGACCTGTTAGTTCCTCTGGCAAACACCAGGTGGAAAAGACCAACAACTTACAGTGTCTATCCCAAAAGACAGGTGAAGGGGGTGAGCAAAATTTCGAGTTGCGTAACGACTTCAGATGGATTTGAATCGCGGCCATATCAGTTGACAGTGCGTCGCTCTAACAAATGTCCTCAACTTCTTACGTTCTGTAAATGCAGCGACTGTGATTACTTGGGGTTTTAGATTTGTCTTTAAGTGATGGATATGCGGTGGGAGAAGACTATCGCTGCAGGCATCTTACTTGAGAGGCCTGAAGGGTGTGCAACCACACTCTCGCAGTGGGAACAATGGTGCCACCCAAGTCGGCA
The DNA here is from genome assembly GCA_025642075.2 of Ridgeia piscesae. Taxonomy (NCBI): domain Eukaryota; kingdom Metazoa; phylum Annelida; class Polychaeta; order Sabellida; family Siboglinidae; genus Ridgeia; species Ridgeia piscesae. Next base: position 117,076 of record JAODUO010001103.1, on the reverse strand, counting down.
CCACCAATCTATCACCTCTTGTCCAGGTGTTATGGAAGTTGGCAAGCTGGGCCCAGTTTTTATTAGATGCCTGGGCGGGGCTAGCCACTGGGGTTTCAAGCCCAGTCACATGACATGCAGCCAAACAACTGGGTCAGGGTATTGGGTGACTGTTCCAGTGGGGGTGGGAGTGGGGGAGGGGGAGAGTTTTTTTCAGCATTTGTAGGAAGCATGCTTTAGCTATGTGGCTGAACTTTCAGCAGGTGTGGAGTGGTGTATGGTTTGAAGTGTTCAGTGTTAGCTTTGTTCGCTGGAATTAACCGAAGATAATAATTCAGCCAAAATAGGGCCTTTAATTAATTTACGGGTTCATGAAGATAACAGTTCAGGTAATGGTTAGATCGTGAATTCATCGAAGACATTATGAAGATAATAATTTAGCCAGTGATAGGATTGTGAATTCAGTGACTGCTTGTTAAAGATTCATTCAATAGTCAACGCATGGATTCATTGAAGAGATCAGGAAGATGGTAATTCTGCCAAAGATGAGATCATGCATTCAGTGACAAGTTCATAAAGATTATAAGTCAGTCAATGGTTGGATCATGAATTCAGCGAAGACACCGTGAAGAAAATAATTCAGCAAATATGATATGATCATGAAGGTAATGAAGCCATTGTGAATATAATCATTTAGCTATTGCTGCGATTGGAAGATGGGATGATAAAAACGAAAACCATGAACGAGAGCATATTTCTTGACAGACTAGATGCGTGCAGTATATTGTAGTGCAGACACCCTATCACCAACAGATGTAGAAAAAGTAAAATAAACCCTCTACAACTCATCATTTGATCCCGCCATCATGTAATAACAACAGCCTGCACTGTGATGGTTGTTGCAGTTTTTCTGACATTAGAGTCATTATGTTAAATTCTTCTGTCCTCCGTTGAGACTCGGCGACGCCGCTGACGTGGAGACGATTGTGACGCGATGACGCAATGGTGCGGAGGGGAGGGGGGGCGATGACATAATGATGACATAATGATGACAGATGGCAGGTGTTGTGGTAGTCTGTAATGAGTAGCTTCCTATGTTCTCGTCGGGTGACTAGAGCATTGTGGCACGTTTGGTTGTGAATGTGTGCGGTGGTGGGGTCGACTCGTGGAATGGGGCACGTGGAATGGGGCACGGAAACGGTGGTAAAAAAACAAAGTTGTTAACCGTTTTGTTGCTGCGTTGTTAAAGAGGCTGATGTGTTGACATGATGGAGATGGATAGTGTACATTAGATTGGGGCAGTGTTGGAATCGCTTCAGTGTAGCATTCCGGCTCTCACTCGATCGTGTCACGTGCCTTTGCTTTGATATGAACTATGTTAGTCATAGCTCTAAGATTCCATGAGGCAGTAAGAAATAAAATTACTTCGGAGTAAAATTCGAAAGATTTCTGCGTCACATATTGTTAGTGTGTGAACAGGATCTGCTGTAAATGAGTCGAAATGTCACATGTATGAACATTTGTTCTAAAGTAACATTATTTCCTGTTGTCCACAATTTAAGGTGGCACCACACAGCAGAGTAATGTTTAAACACTTGTCTCAAAACACTTGACTGGACAGTGTTGCAATTGCTTCAATATAACATTTTGTCTCTGGCTTAATTATGTCCCATGCTTTGCTTTGATATAAAATATGTTAGTCATGACTCTACGATTCCATTAGACAAGAAGAAATCAAATTACTCTGGAGTAAAATTTGAAACGTTTCTGCATAACATGTCGTCAGTGTGTGAACAAGTAGATTGGTCGAAACTTCATGTGTTACAACATTTGTTCCAAACTCGGTTTGTTCCCTGTTGTCAAATGCCTTTGCTTCATTTGCCCGCCACAAGGTGGCAGCACACAGCAATTGTAAACACTTGTTGTTTGAAGGGATATGTTACTGTGTACCTTGCAGGTGGTATGTTCTGATGCTTAGAAATGTTTGTGTTATGAAGGTTTATGAAAGTTTATTCAGAACAGTGTACTCAGAACATTGTTAACAACAATAAAACGCACTATAAACAAGCAAATGTAGCTACAATACTACAATCGACAATATTTGAAAAGGTTAAATTTGAAGTCAGTAACAATTGTGTCAATTTACCCCTGACACATATTTAAATAATGGTTAGAAATGCTAGACTAGTTCTTTGGCAGTGACAGTGTAGTCTGCTCAGTCTCCGCAGTCTTCTTGTCAGCCTTGGACCACAGCATCCGTTTACAGACATTGATGAATATGTCATGTCAGCTGTGTCTATTTTTGTTGGCATGCATGGGTAGCCTTGAGACTTGTACCCGTAGACTGCACTGCGGTGGAACTATGGTTTAGCTTTCCCGCTGCATGATAATGTAACATTGCAGCAGCGATACACTTACAACAACACTATTACAATAGTGAAACTAATCCCGCCACCTGTAGTCATGTCGTGAGAACCTCCTTGCTACTGTCACTGCGCCCGAAGAAGTGAAACTGTCACTACATCATCATAACTACGTACACACATGTCTGTGGTATATGATAACTCGCAACAAAACCCATGTAAAAGTGCTCAGATAACACGTACATAAATAAACATGATTCCTCAATGACTAGACACACATAAAAACATAGATCATGTGACTCAGCAGCTGGTCATACATGTCGCCCCATGGCCAGGGAGGGGTGACACCCCCACCTCCAGCCACTGGCTGTACAAATGGGGCGTGGTGTTTTTCAGCCTCTCCGTTTCAAAGGGCTTTCTGTGCACAATCGCTGGTGTCCGGTGTCAGTCCTCTGTCTGAGCTGGGATGACTGCCAGTCTCTGCCAGTCTGAGTGATGTGCTCCTGGAATGTAGGCTTCTAGCTAAAACAACAGTTTGTTTTAGCAGTGAGGCAGGGAGTGGGCTGGCGTTACACTGCCCCTGCTCCCTGTCACTGGGAGCAGGTGGGCGTGTTGTTGTAAGGGAGAGTGTGAGAGGGAGGGAGGGAGGGAGGTAGGTTAGGTCTGTTGTCAGCTGGGCTGACTGCATCAGTTGCCACACTGCACTCACAGTGATAACATTGTTACACCACTTACACAACATTTCACGCACAGTCACAACACTTCACACACAGTCACAACACTTCACACACAGTCACAACATTTCACACACAGTCACAACACTTCACACACAGTCACAACACTTCACACACAGTCACAACACTTCACACACAGTCACAACACTTCACACACAGTCACAACACTTCACACACAGTCACAACACTTCACACACAGTCACAACGCTTCACACACAGTCACAACGCTTCGCACACAGTCACAACACTTCGCACACAGTCACAACACTTCGCACACAGTCACAACACTTCACACACAGTCACAACACTTCACACACAGTCACAACACTTCGTACACAGTCACAACACTTCATACACAGTCACAACACTTCATACACAGTCACAACACTTCATACACAGTCACAACACTTCACACACAGTCACAACACTTCGCACACAGTCACAACACTTTGCACACAGTCACAACACTTCACACACAGTTACAACACTTTGCACACAGTCACAACACTTCACACACAGTTACAGCAGTACTGCCAGCCACAGTCACAACACTACAGTCACATATCATTCACAGTCACAACACTTCAGTCACAATCACAATCACAGCACTACACTCACACACTACACTCACACACTACACTCACACACTACACTCACACATTGCACTCACACACTACTCACACACTACACTCACACACTACACTCACACTCTACACTCACACACTATACTCACACTTTACACTCACACACTACACTCACACACTACACTCACACACTACACTCACACACTATACTCACACTCTACACTTACACACTACACTCAACACTCACACTCTACACTAACAACGTGTCACTCACGGTCACACCACTTCAGTCCCAGCACTAAACTCAGTCATACCACTTTCCTTGGTCACATCATGTCCCAACACTACATTTAGTCACACCATTCCACTCAATCACTCACAACCAGAACACTTCATTCGTAACCACAACACTTCATTTATAACCACAACATTTCAGTCACAGCCACAACACTACACTCACAGCCACAACACTTTAGTCACAGCCACAACACTACACTCACAGCCACAACACTTTAGTCACAGCCACAACACTACACTCACAGCCACAACACTTTAGTCACAGCCACAACACTACACACACAGCCGCAGCACTTCACTCACAACCACAACACCTGACTCACAGACCACAACACAAGATAGAACAAAACAAAGGTGACTAATTATGTTGGACATATGTAAGTGAGACTTAAATCAATCATGATTACAGTAATTTCTTGTATCAAAGGGCAATAAAACATTAGTCGTGCACTAAATTGTTGTGAGCAGTAAGTGTGTGCTCGAGAGCACCACCTGGAAATGAAAAAAAATCAATGTAACTAAATACTGAACAAATGTGGAGGAGGTTTTGCTGTCTGGGTTTTTTAGCAGTACTCTCTCCCCATATTATAGTGAACCCTGGCAGGGATTTGGGTGCCTTTGTGCACCTTGTGGCATGTTTGTAGTGACCTCTGTGGATGCAGCCTGTGTGCGGGCCTGTCCCTGGTCATATTATACCCCTCTCCCAGACAACCTGGGGCAATTATCCCCTCTCCCATTTCATCCGTCTAACGTGACTATCGCATTCCCTATCTGCCGCTGAAACACGAGCCCCTGAAATCATCCCCTAAATACTTGCTTTTGTAGCTGGGAAAAACCGACGACCGAGGCTGACGTGCCAACCCTGGCATTGTTTGAGCGTGAGCTGAGACACGGCACTTGTTTTATTGTCGGAGATATTTCGGTCTTTGGGAAGCTTTGTTAGCAAAGTTCTATGCATGTCTATAATAAGCACATTGTTGGGTTCTTTCTCTCTGTCTATACTGACCACCTGGCTGTAATGAACACCATTCAGAGTGTACACGTCTGTACAGGTCTTGTACACTTTTCTATGTAGTGATCTGCATATCGTGTATACGTCTTCATTACGTCCTGTCACTTTTCTACATGTTGTCAATTTGTATACTTATCTATAATGTCTCATGCATTCTTATCTACATGGTATGTACATGAAGCTATTGTGTCAGTTGTAGTAGATAATACTCCACTGTCGGTTGATCTACCTCGCCATTGCACTCTCTCTTGTATATACATTCGATTGCACTATACTATACTATACTACACTACACTACACTACACTACACTACACTACACTACACTACACTACACTACACTACACTACACTACACTACACTACACTACACTACACTACACTACACTACACTACACTACACTGTACAGATGTAGAAGTTCCACTGCTTTGTGCAAGGTATGGAAGTCCGTTGCTCTGTCCACGGACTACAGTTCCACTGCATTGTCCACTGCGTAGTGTGCCACTGCACTGTTCACTGTACGGAGGTGCCACTGCACTGTTCCCTGTATGGAGGTGCCACTGCACTGTTCCCTGTATGGTGGTGCCACTGCACTGTTCCCTGTATGGTGGTGCCACTGCACTGTTCACTGTATGGTGGTGCCACTGCACTGTTTCCTGTATGGTGGTGCCACTGCACTGTTCACTGTATGGTGGTGCCACTGCACTGTTCCCTGTATGGTGGTGCCACTGCACTGTTCCCTGTATGGTGGTGCCACTGCACTGTTCCCTGTATGGTGGTGCCACTGCACTGTTCCCTGTATGGTGGTGCCACTGCACTGTTCCCTGTATGGTGGTGCCACTGCACTGTTCACTGTATGGTGGTGCCACTGCACTGTTTCCTGTATGGTGGTGCCACTGCACTGTTCCCTGTATGGTGGTGCCACTGCACTGTTCCCTGTATGGTGGTGCCACTGCACTGTTCCCTGTATGGTGGTGCCACTGCACTGTTCACTGTATGGTGGTGCCACTGCACTGTTTCCTGTATGGTGGTGCCACTGCACTGTTCACTGTATGCTGGTGCCACTGCACTGTTCCCTGTATGGTGGTGCCACTGCACTGTTCCCTGTATGGTGGTGCCACTGCACTGTTCCCTGTATGGTGGTGCCACTGCACTGTTCACTATATGGAGACGCCATTGCACTGTTCCCTGTATGGTGGTGCCACTGCACTGTTTCCTGTATGGTGGTGCCACTGCACTGTTTCCTGTATGGTGGTGCCACTGCACTGTTTCCTGTATGGTGGTGCCACTGCACTGTTCACTATATGGAGACGCCATTGCACTGTTCACTGTATGGAGGTGCCACTGTACTGTTCACTATATGGAGATGCCACTGTTCACTGTACAGAGGTGACACTGCATTATTGGTGGAATAAAAAGGGATCCTGGGAACTAAAGACAGGGCAGTAGAAGGGAGGAGAAGGGCAGAAGGGATGGAATGTGTTTCCCATGCCACGGGTGAAACAGAAGAGGAAGATATTCATGACATTCTCGGGTCAGAAGCTGAGATTTGTGGGTCTCAGCAGCTGCTGTTTGATCTGCTAATGCATGTTGTGACACACCAGTCACAACACTGGTCCATGTACCCCCCCCCCACCCACCCCACCTGAGTCATATGTGGTCTCTCGAGTCATAAGATCATCTTAGTGCACTTCTCTCATGTGCACTAAAACACTTGTGATAAGAACAACAGTTGAAATGTCCTCCATATAGATTCTAACACAATAATTATAAAGACCAGAAATGAACGGAATAAAAATAATGGACACAGTTCCTAGGAAATCAAGTAACATGAAAAGATTAATGGAAAGAAAATTACCTTTTGCCACAGTAAATGAACAAAAAGGTATGTTCTTATATAGTGTCATATCCAATCCTCAGGATTTATCATCTGGCATCTGTTATGCATCTGGCAGACTTGTACAATTTAACACCATTTCATCTTCTCTAGGAAGCATTCAGCCATGCTACAAATAATGCATGAGAACTATTTGTACACAAACATCCAGCTCTGTTAGGTACTCATTCATCTGGCTGGGTGAACTAGAGCAATGTAGGGTGAACAAATGTGCCCAAGGTTCAATGCAGCAGCACAGGATTTGAACCTGGGTTTTCTTAGTCTGTGATTGCACTGCTACAGATATTAAAATAACAAACCTTTGCTAGGAATAAAATATTTTTATATCTGTTAAATGCATTTCTACGTCTTACAAAACACAGTGCATGGTTTCTGTGGGGTTATCACCCATACCCCTGTAGGCTGGTTTTATGGACTTGGCCTGTGTTTGTGAAGATGGAATACGAGGTGCTTTATAAAAACTCTTCGCATCATGTAAGCCACACTTGGAGATGAGTTCTCGTTTCAACGAAGTAAAGAGAATTGTGCAATCTCCGCTTAGTGGGGAGCTCATTTGCCTGATGACGTTGCGTCAGATATCACTACGAACTGGCACTGGTAATATCCTTTCCCGCAGTTAGAGAAAACAAGTAGAAATCTATTTCCACCTGCAACGTTACGTCATCGATCATAGCTTACTGGCAGTCTCAATGGATGGTTGTTAGTTATCTATCTGCACTGCACGTGGTTAATTTACTAATTCAGAGTTGTGCAAATTGAATTTGTCGATGGTATGTTTGTGAAATGCCAGTTGGATGTTACAAAATCAGTAAAATGTTGGTTTGAACACTCTTTATCGTGGCACATGCACTGGTAGGTTCAACACACAATTGCTTTTGTAATTCCAGCATGGTTTTCAAACAAACCCATCATTAAAGTCAAAACAGGTTTATGAACACAGGTTGGCCCAAATTACACATCTGAGGGTAGCCATTTTTAGCTGCACAATCTTTGTTTTACACAAGATAAACGGCGACATCTGAAGGCAGTGTTTGCTTTGATGTAATGTATACCCAACGACGGTGAAGCATGACAGCCATTGAAAAGTCTGAACATGCGACATTTATGTGAAGTTGAATCGACAGTGGAATGTTTCACTGCCGTTGCATTGTGGGTGGTGAACTCAAGAAGGAGACAGCGTCCAGCGTCATTACATCAGCATAAAGGAGACTGGGAATTTGAGAAGGGAATGAGATGGTTTGCTCCGGGCATACAATAAATCTTGTGATGGCATATCTTGTTTGTATATACGTGACAAAAAACTACCTCTAGTGGAAGTCGTTATTCGTAATGGCCGTATGGTGGAAGCCTGTTTTCATAAGCCCAAATTATCTTGTCCTGCATATGTGTGCAGTTTAACTGAAACTAAGACAAACAATGCATTTTTATACATGAGAAATGTCATGGCAGTAAGGGTTTGTGTTAAAATATTGCCGTGACTGTGTTTAGAGTCAAAACAAGTTCTTGACGTACAGTAACCAGTTATTAGGCCTGCTCAAAGCATTTTTCATCTTACTTATTCCTGACGGACCTTTTCAGTTGAACACCATTTTGACTGGGAGCAAAATGGGCTGTATAGGGTGCTGAACATTTATTTTGAGGTTTTCTGGGTTTTAATCCACTGGCATTTCAGGCATTGGGCAAGTTCGCCCATTCCACATTGCTCTAGTTCATTCAACTCCACGAATGAGTATCTGGCAATAGACAATGGTTTGTGGAAGAATAAACTAGTCAGTAATTACAAAGTGGCTGAATGCTTCCCACAGACATTGAGATGGTGTTCGAATGAACTTATCGGCTGCAGTGTTTCGAGTTGCCCTAAGGACTATATATCGCACTGTGTAGGAACCTACCTTTACATTTACTCACGCAAGTCATTGTTGTAGTTCTGTTAAGAGGTGTTTCCCTTCTCCATGGTGACGGTATGTAGGGGGAACCCTAAAATGTTAGTTATGACGAATGCTTTTATTGTTGTCGCTGGTTTTGAATTATGATTATAATAGTCCATAACAAAAAGTACAATCAAACCTCATTTTTTTGGCACCGTAATACGCCCAGCCCACAAATATGATTGTCAAGTACAGAATATTTTTCCAAATTGTAAGGTACAGAAGATTAGTCCCTCTATTGCAGTCACCTTGTTATTCAGGTCGCGGGGCCAGTCACAGATATCATCTCATACTAGTGAAACTCAAAGGAACTCAACGGAAGCATCAGCATTACAAACGAGTAATAAATTCTGAACAACGTTGATGACTTCAAGCCCATGCATAATGAGATTTTTATGGAAATTATGTTCGTTTTGTGTTTAGTAGACGACATTTTAATGTTTGTGATTTTCCCCGAGCCTGCCATTATGACATTAAACTGAAACTGAATATGTTAAGTAGTCTTCAAAACCCCGACACATTACCACGGCACAATGGCGCAGTGTGTCAAATGTGTTTCTCGCATGTAAAGTTAGTAATTTTGTCAGCGACCTATGTAAACATACCCAGCATATGTGTCTCCATTATAAACGACTTTGTTAGTTTTTCACGATAATGACAGTAGGGTGACATTTCCCCATATCTATTTATGCTCTATTCTTGTTGAAGGCTGGATGATAATTGTGACGGACTAATATATTTTGTCACCTGTACTGTTCGGGTGGTGTACGTTTAATGAACGTTGCTGCATGTTCTTTTGAAAACACATCAAGTGAGTTTCTGAGTGTCAGTTTTGTCAGTGCCCTCCAAGATGTCAGCTCTGTCAGTGCCCTCCTTGATGTCAGCTCTGTCAGTGCCCTCCTTGATGTCAGCTCTGTCAGTGCCCTCCAAGATGTCAGCTCTGTCAGTGCCCTCCTTGATGTCAGCACTGTCAGTGCCCTCCTTGATGTCAGCTCTGTCAGTGCCCTCCAAGATGTCATCTCTGTCAGTGCCCTCCTTGATGTCAGCTCTGTCAGTGCCCTCCTTGATGTCAGCTCTGTCAGTGCCCTCCAAGATGTCAGCTCTGTCAGTGCCCTCCAAGATGTCAGCTCTTTCAGTGCCCTCCAAGATGTCAGCTCTGTCAGTGCCCTCCTTGATGTCAGCTCTGTCAGTGCCCTCCAAGATGTCAGCTCTGTCAGTGCCCTCCTTGATGTCAGCTTTGTCAGTGCCCTCCTTGATGTCAGCTCTGTCAGTGCCCTCCTTGATGTCAGCTCTGTCAGTGCCCTCCAAGATGTCAGCTCTGTCAGTGCCCTCCTTGATGTCAGCTCTGTCAGTGCCCTCCAAGATGTCAGCTCTGTCAGTGCCCTCCAAGATGTCAGCTTCTGTCAGTGCCCTCCAAGATGTCAGCTCTGTCAGTGCCCTCCAAGATGTCAGCTCTGTCAGTGCCCTCCAAGATGTCAGCTCTGTCAGTGCCCTCCAAGATGTCAGCTCTGTCAGTGCCCTCCAAGATGTCAGCTCTGTCAGTGCCCTCCAAGATGTCAGCTCTGTCAGTGCCCTCCAAGATGTCAGCTTTGTCAGTGCCCTCCAAGATGTCAGCTCTGTCAGTGCCCTCCAAGATGTCAGCTCTGTCAGTGCCCTCCAAGATGTCAGCTCTGTCAGTGCCCTCCAAGATGTCAGCTCTGTCAGAGCCCTCCAACATGTCAGCTCTGTCAGTGCCCTCCAAGATGTCAGCTCTGTCAGTGCCCTCCAAGATGTCAGCTCTGTCAGTGCCCTCCAAGATGTCAGCTCTGTCAGTGCCCTCCAAGATGTCAGCTCTGTCAGTGCCCTCCAAGATGTCAGCTCTGTCAGTGCCATCCAAGATGTCAGCTCTGTCAGAGCCCTCCAAGATGTCAGCTTTGTCAGTGCCCTCCAAGATGTCAGCTCTGTCAGTGCCCTCCAAGATGTCATCTCTGTCAGTGGCCTCCAATATGTCAGCTCTGTCAGTGCCCTCCAAGATGTCAGCTCTGTCAGTGCCCTCCAAGATGTCAGCTCTGTCAGTGCCCTCCAAGATGTCAGCTCTGTCAGTGCCCTCCAATATGTCAGGTCTGTCAGTGGCCTCCAAGATGTCAGCTCTGTCAGTGCCCTCCAATATGTCATCTCTGTCAGTGGCCTCCAAGATGTCAGCTCTGTCAGTGCCCTCCAATATGTCATCTCTGTCAGTGCCCTCCAAGATGTCAGCTCTGACAGTGCACACCAAGATGCCTGCTCTGTCAGTGCACACCAAGATGCCTGCTCTGTCAGTGCACACCAAGATGTCAGCTCTGTCAGTGCACATCAAGATGCCTGCTCTGTCAGTGCACACCAAGATGCCTGCTATGTCAGTGCACACCAAGATGCCTGCTATGTCAGTGCACACTAGGATGCCTGCTATGTCAGTGTACACCAAGATGCCTGCTCTGTCAGTGCACATCAAGATGCCTGCTCTGTCAGTGCACATCAAGATGCCTGCTCTGTCAGTGTACATCAAGATGCCTGCTCTGTCAGTGCACACCAAGATGCCTGCAATGTCAGTGCACACTAAGATGCCTGCTATGTCAGTGCACACCAAGATGCCTGCTCTGTCAGTGCACATCAAGATGCCTGCTCTGTCAGTGCACATCAAGATGCCTGCTCTGTCAGTGCACATCAAGATGCCTGCTCTGTCAGTGCACACCAAGATGTCAGCTCTGTCAGTGCCCTCCAAGATGTCAGCTCTGTCAGTGCCCTCCAAGATGTCAGCTCTGTCAGTGCCCTCCAAGATGTCATCTCTGTCAGTGCTCTCCAAGATGTCATCTCTGTCAGTGCCCTCCAATATGTCATCTCTGTCAGTGCCCTCCAATATGTCATCTCTCTCAGAGCCCTCCAAGATGTCAGCTCTGTCAGTGCCCTCCAAGATGTCATCTCTGTCAGTGCTCTCCAAGATGTCATCTCTGTCAGTGCCCTCCAAGATGTCATCTCTGTCAGTGCTCTCCAAGATGTCATCTCTGTCAGTGCCCTCCAAGATGTCATCTCTGTCAGTGCTCTCCAAGATGTCATCTCTGTCAGTGCTCTCCAAGATGTCATCTCTGTCAGTTCCCTCCAAGATGTCATCTCTCTCAGAGCCCTCCAATATGTCATCTCTGTCAGTGCCCTCCAAGATGTCAGCTCTGTCAGTGCCCTCCAAGATGTCATCTCTGTCAGTGCTCTCCAAGATGTCATCTCTGTCAGTGCCCTCCAAGATGTCATCTCTGTCAGTGCTCTCCAAGATGTCATCTCTGTCAGTGCTCTCCAAAATGTCATCTCTGTCAGTGCCCTCCAAGATGTCAGCTCTGTCAGTGCTCTCCAAAATGTCATCTCTGTCAGTGCTCTCCAAGATGTCATCTCTGTCAGTGCTCTCCAAAGATGTCAGTCTCTGTCGGGTTGGGCCCTCCAAGATGTCATCTCTGTCAGTGCTCTCCAAGATGTCATCTCTGTCAGTGCTCTCCAAAATGTCATCTCTGTCAGTGCCCTCCAAGATGTCATCTCTGTCAGTGCTCTCCAAGATGTCATCTCTGTCAGTTCCCTCCAAGATGTCATCTCTCTCAGAGCCCTCCAAGATGTCAGCTCTGTCAGTGCCCTCCAAGATGTCATCTCTGTCAGTGCCCTCTGTCAGTGCACACCAAGATGCCTTGGTCTGTCAGTGCACACCAAGATGCCTGCTCTGTCAGTTGGCATCAAGATGCCTGCTATGTCAGTGTACACCAAGATGCCTGCTCTGTCAGTGCACATCAAGATGCCTGCTCTGTCAGTGCACATCAAGAAGCCTGCTCTGTCAGTGCACATCAAGATGCCTGCTATGTCAGTGTACACCAAGATGCATGCTCTGTCAGTGCACATCAAGATGCCTGCTCTGTCAGTGCACATCAAGATGCATGCTCTGTCAGTGCACATCAAGATGCCTGCTCTGTCAGTGCACATCAAGATGCCTGCTCTGTCAGTGCACATCAAGATGCCTGCTCTGTCAGTGCACATCAAGATGCCTGCTCTGTCAGTGCACACCAAGATACCTGCTATGTCAGTGCACACCAAGATGCCTGCTATGTCAGGGTACACCAAGATGCCTGCTATGTCAGGGTACACCAAGATGCCTGCTATATCAATGCACACCAAGATGCCTGCTCTGTGAGGCTCTGGTGCATCAGCAGTTGATAATGGCTATCTCCATTCCCGTCAGTCTGTGTGGGGCATTTAGTTTGTGGTGGGTCCAGACTCACTGTACAAAGCACAGGACCTGTTCCTTCCATCGAGTGAAGTGTTTCCAATCAGCTGGAGATATTAGAGCCATTACTTGCACCTCCCAGGCGCGATAACGTTCTCCTGACTGTGGCCATAACGTTGGATATATGTAGTCATTTCCTGGCAACAATCAGCTCAATTGTTGTGTACATCGCTTCAGCATTAGCTGGAAGCTGGGCCGAGTCTAATGTTCCCTCTCAAAGAAGTGGGCAGCCACTTGACTTCCGTTTCCCATAGATGAATATACACAGCCACATGCCCAGCTCTGATTGTGCTGTTTAAGAGATGTTTATAGAATTCACAAAGTGCCAGATATTATCAAGTATCAAAAATGCAACAGCGTCAATGTGTCGAAAATGAAAAAATGACAGTGAAACTTGTTTTCACTGTGTCACAAACCATCACCATGTATTGTGGGGGAAATACACTGATACAGTGGCTCAAAGTGAAATGTGTTGATGCAAATTTATGTTAACAGTCATTCTGAATCAAACAAATTGCCATTCTCACACCAGTCTGTTCATGAAGGGGGCTTACCCCAATGCTAACTACATAAACGGTGGTTTTATTTTTGAAACATTTATGACAGTTTCAAATAAAACTAACAGAAATATACCAAGTGACGATAGCCCCAAAACATTCATTCAGTGGATTCAAAACTGCTGAAGACTACGATTTACAGTTAACAATGTATGATCAGAGTTCTCGTGGAATATCTGTTTTGTATCTCACGGAACCACTTTGTTGACATGGTGGGTATGTTCTCGTGTTTCAGCTGGTCTTCAACAGGACGGTCACTTTGAAGGAGGACCCGGGCAAGAAAGCATAGGACACAATCACCTTGTAAAGAAACCACGACATCGACAGGACGTCGTCTTCACAAACAGATGTTAAAACAGGGCAGGATCTCAAACATGCTGTGATGTCATACATCTGAAACAGGATCTTGTGATAGCATAGATGGGATACTACGATCTTGTGATGTTACAAATAGTAAAACACGTTCTTGTGGTGTTACAAATGGTAAACTACCATCTTGTGATATCACAGATGACGAAATACCGTCATAAATTGTGTTGTTACAGACTGGGAGCCAATATTAGGATGTCATATATAATAGGCTATTTTATTGATAGGAAATGTTTCAGTGTTCACTGACAGTTGACACCAATTAACATGCCCTCGACGACATTATATCGAAACAAGTTACATACTGATGTTAATCTGTTTGCAGTTGTATCTCTATCGAGTCTGTGACGTTTGCACAAGATAATGACACTCGACACTGGCATCTGGGTAGATTGCACATTTGCAGTGGGTGTTTGCTTGAGACGTCCTACCCAAAGATCTTCACAAGCATGAACTAATGTTACATATTATTTGCCGACACGTGTGTTTCATTGCAAGCTTGTTTGCGCTCATTTTTCCGCTGGTATGTCCACATACTACAAGTGTATATTCATAACAATGTTACAATATTATGTTGTCATAAATGCCATGGGTTGTGGTTTCCCGGTGAGACGTAGAAGTAGAATGGAGCCTATGCATTAATAACACGACACACCAGGTATCGAACAATTGTGTAATCATGGTACTGGTAAATTATCATTTAAAAACCACCTTTCAACTATGACTATGTCCTACGTTGTTGAAACGAAGTTTGCCGTTGAATTCCGTCCTCTGTGGACATTTGTCTGTGCGTGTCGCTTGGTATGCTTCGTATTTATAGCGTTGTGTTCATTTTGTTGTTTGTGTGTTGTCTTTCTGCCACAATAATAAATAAATAAGCCGGCGTCATCTGAGCCGAGCGCCATTCGTTCTTCTTGCTGGACACTTGTTGTTGTGAAATCGCCCCAGGAACAACTGGTCGCGATCGCGAGCACAGACAGATCTCTAGTCTAGTTAGACAGATAACCGCAATGCCATGTGTTGTCACAAACAGATACGTGTACTGCAAGTCGTCGTGATGTCATGTCTGTACGGATTTGGCTGCATTCAAAGACACCTTGACTGCTGGTGACACGCTCCATCTACGCCGAAGTGCTTCAGCATCGAGTGATACGTCCGTCGGTGGTCGGATGTCGAGAAGCCTCCAGCCAGCACGTCTACGAGGTGGCTGCCGTCAGCGGGCATGAGATCAACTTTGCTCTGCGGTGTATGTGGTTGGTTATGCCGTACGTTACGTCTTCTCTCGGAGCCGTTACGAAGTGACAGACATCTTATCGCCGTCACATGTAATTTGCATTCGCATCCGTTTCAATAGGCCCGGAAACAGTAGACGCGCGACGATGCGTTGCTGGTGCGTGCGTGGTTTGACAGCTTAGAGGTGCAGATTTTGACGAATGTCCGATATGAATTCGTGCAAATTGGTGTAGTATGTTGTGTGCGGTTAGTGTATTATTCGAGCGTGATTTTTTGGTTTGCACATGTTGCGAGTGAAATCGCTCTGGTGCGATGATATCGATATCCCGTGGATTAGCACAGAGCGCGCTGGAAGGGAAGGTTAGACTGATTCGACCTGAAAGCATCCTTGTATCGCCGACTGGTTTCAGTCTGCATGCACCGATGGTTGATTTTTTATAATATATATTTGACATCACTGGTTGGCGTTCTGTTCGTTGCATAAAATGGGCCTTATGTTAATCCCCATACGCCATTTGCAAGCAGTATGATACGTTTTTGTATTCAGCGTGTAAAGGAGCAATGTGTTATAGACCCGCACGCACGCACGCACGCACGCACGCACGCACGCACACACGCACACACACACACGCTCACACTTTGATGTAGCCTACAGTTTGTTGAAGTAATTGGCCAGGCTGTAGACACAATAGATGCAATATTTTAGCAGCATTATTTGAGTGAGTCCACAAGGATTACTAACACGCGCAATAACAATACATTAGTAAGCCAGAGGCAGGACAAAATACATCATCGGTTTAACCGAACAGTTTGAAAGACGAGCCGATGGCAAGTAGTTGTTAATAACTATAACAGAACCTTAACTGGCAACTGCCTAACAAGATCCACGACGCCATTCAAATCGAAGCCGAACTTGTTCCGCCATTTTGTTGACCTTGGTTCTTTGCAACGGCAACATGGGGAAGAGTTGTTCCTGCGAGAATTACAGGAGACATGGCCACGTTTGTGCTAAGCACATATGGAGACAGTATCGGTAAGACTGGTGGAATGTACCCGGATTGTTGCGCAAACAGACGGGAGTACACTAGGCTTTTTCAGTAACTGCTGCTACTCTTTGGAATATGCTTCCTTCTAGTGTCAGATCAGTTGAAAATACTGCTAAATTCCACCGTAAGTTAAAGACATACCTCTTTAACCTTCGCTATCCACCATAGCTCCCTGTCGTATAAATCACTCTGTTGACAATTGGAATTGTTTGTTGACTGAGATCGATTAATCCTTTGTATTGATGCGCCTCTGACGTTGGTTTCCAAGGACTTAGGCGCAGTAGAAGTTAAACTTGTTGTTCTTATGTCTCAGATGATGCGTATTACCGTAAGACACGTGACTATCTTGCCTTTAATCGCAGTCCGTCTCATTCTCATGATTAACTCATCACTCCGAGGCAACCACGTGTGCAGTTTCTCTAGAGTAATGTCGTCTTGGGTGGAGTGTCGCCGAGAGCGTGTGATTTAACGCATCATAAGTTGATATATACGTCTAGAGAGTGAAGATATATGTGGCGGCCTGTTTGATGTTCAGTCCATACGCATAACGATCTGTCGACACTTGTTCGCAGTATGAAAGATATCGAGCGCTCGTAACTTCATTAGCCCGTCAACAGTATTTAGTGATAAATAGTGCTCGTACGCGCTTAATCGCCTTCCGGCGAGTCGTCGACATGTGACGTAACGAAGCTCTCCCCCGGGACTGTCATTCTAGTGGGCCAACGCCCACGCGACTGAAGGAAATGATCCCACTTGCGCTGTTAGCTACTGAGACTCGTTGAGCTACAGACGCGACTGGCTAACTAACGTGGACGCTAATAATGCTGTGATCGAATTACGTTACCGGTTACACGTTTTACTTATTAGGTTAAAAAAATGATAATGTACAGTAGGTTATAACTACGTGTAATGTATGTTTGTGGGATTTTGTTTCTAGGATGGGGGCAGTGCACATGCATGCGTTGTCCGTCCATGCATGCGTTTTTATCTATGACGATGCTGTTAGGTGTATACTATACTGGTCAGTAGTACTGACGCTGCCAGCGACACATCCCCCCTGACTCCATTTCCTAAGTATACAATTGGAACAACTCGACATGCTCTGTAATCTGGATCTTTTGCAATGGAGAAGACCCATAGAAAATATCCAGTAATGCTCAATATCATACCATATTCGAACGGCGTACAAAAAAGTTATCTAACAGCGTATGGAAGGTTGTAATCGAGTTTGGATATTTTTCAGTTTTATTTTACTCTACTACAGGTATTGGAGTTAGAATACTTTCGCGGATGTTCACTGATTCAAGATGACGTCGCGCATTATACGATGAGCTCAGCGTTAACGTCCGCTGTCTGATTTCGACCTGACCACTGTTTTAACTAAATATACATTCAATTGACAATAATGGTTTATTGCATCTCATTACTAAATAAATACACCGGGTAAACTATATTTTAAACAACACGGTTTTCGTGGTACAAAACTTCAAAATATAACCAAAAACCGGTATCCAATGAACACAGCCGTCGTCTTAGTTCGAGATGCAAATGTTTACAGAGCTTTGTCGTTCTGACATGTTGGCACTTAAAAATTTCAAAAGACAACATACAGTACGTGTTTGAATCGTATTTTTTTTAAAATAATTATTACGATTATCGAAGGACCAATGAACCTGCGACTAAAACAGTGTCCCTTTAAAATGTGCTTTCTGAACTGAGCAAAGCAGAAAGAATCGTGCGTATAGCCTACGTTGAAAGAAACGGAAGGTTAGCGTCGATAAATTAAATTTATTATCGTGCACTCTCGCAGAGTCACGTAGGCCGAACTACGTCACGTCAACCAATCACTGTTGCGTTATTGGGACGAGACAAGAAATCTAAATCTGTCCAGACAAAGGGTGATCTCATCGCTTTGCCGTTTCAAAGATGGAACGACACGTGAATGGGTTGGTTGGTCGTCACCACATATCACAGGAAAATAAATTGCTGCTATGGCGTTACCTATCAGTTGAAACATTAATGCATATTGGTTTTATTTGTGGTGAGAATCAGCTGTGTGATGGGTAATTTGGAATTGTTATTTGCTTATTTTCCATGTATATTGTTTATTATCCGTTTTGATTTGTAAGTATGTATCCTATGCATTGTTATGGATATTACTGTATTTTTAATAATTGTACAATTGCTATTTTAATATGCAATAAATACAGATTGTATTATTATGTATGTATCCTATTTCATTACGGGACAATCACTCACTCAATAAAGCAGATGTTTAGGTCAACGTGACATTTGTGAACTTTTGAGAAGAACCCCAAGAAGAACACACAGCTCACGTTGGGAATTGAGTTCCACCTTCTCGGGGAAGTGGGCGGCCACTAGCGCACCTAATACATCAAACGAGGAAATCAACGCTTCTTGGAAGACATCTAAAGTTGACGTATCTTTTATATAACACGTGTTCATTGCTAGCGTAAATACCGCCCCCAAAGATCACGGGGTGGATTCGAAACGCTCTCATTGCCTCATTCAATTTGGATACGAGAACTGATGAGTATAAATTTGCCATCTACGTCGAAACACGTAATATATGGCATATCATTAGATGGAGGTGAGAGTGTGACCAATTTGCAAGTTACACTTCCAGAAGTAACGGAAGCAAAGCATGATCAGAAAAGACCACCTCAAACCTACGAAAGAGCCAACACGAGGTCTAAATTACGTTCGTTAAATTCGGAATGTGAACCTAAAATGTATAAATATATATATATATATATATATATATATATATATATATATATATATATATATATATATATAATTCACCTTCACCTATCCCGTAATCTCTGTGGACCGTTGGGGCGCCACATGACTAGGCAACCAGCTCCCTCCATTCGTCTCGCCTCTCAGCCTTCCTCATGGCGGCGCCCAGTGTCATGCCCGTCCATTCCGGGATGTTGTCCTCCCATCTCTTTTTCTGTTTGCCTCGTCTTCTCCCTCCTTGATCTGTGCCATGCAGGATTGGCTTGGCAAGCCCTGACGATCTTGCTATGTGCCCGTACCATTTCAGTTAGCGTCGTTTTACTGTGGTCAAGAGGTCTTCGCGGGGCCCAATGGCTTGCCGAGTTCTGTTTCGCACCTCTTCGTTTGAGATGTGGTCTCTGTAGGTGATGCCGAGGAGCTTTCTGAGGCATCTCATCTCCATGGCCTGTATCCTTCTCTCTGTGTCTGCTATATATATATATATATATATATATATATATATATATATATATATATATATATATATATATATATATATACTTGCAAAACTACAACATAATTCAATTACACTATGTTATGTCAATATATATATATATATATTTATATATATATAAGAGTGATAACTTGATGCAATATATATATATATATATATATATATATATATATATATATATATATATATATATTATATATATATATATATATCAATATATATATATATATATATATATATATATATATATATATATATATATATATATATATATATATATATATATATATATATATATTGCATCAAGTACATATTTGTCAAGTTTATATGTCATTTGAAGTATATATATATATATATATATATATATATATATATATTGCATCAAGTGTACATATGTTATGGTGTGTCAAAATGTTCATGTTGCTTGCATTTGCAAGTCCACATTCCGAATTAGCGAATTTAGCTAGTATATACTTATATAATATTATATGTATATATATATATATATATATATATATTATATATATATATATATATATATATATATATATATAAATAAAATATTATATATATAATATTATATATATATATATATATATATATATATATATATATATATATATATATATAATAAAATATTATATATATAATATTATATATATATAATATATATATATATATATATATATATATATATATATATATAAAATAGTATATATGTAATATTTTATTTTGCAGACTAGGCTATGGCTATGATATGATATAAATGGATTACGTGTTTGTTCGATTACGCAATTGAGAGGAAATGGCACATGTTGCTTAAAACAAATTTACTAATTTAACATAACTCAACTTTTTTCTTTTTAGTTCCTGAAACTAACCTCAATAAAATATAGGCAAACGTGCTTTCCCTGTAGCTGCGCCAACAATCTGGAATCGACTTCCTGTTGCAGTTAATTCTTTTGAAACTATAATTACATTTAATTAAAAACTCAAAATATATTTGTTGAAATTGCGTTTCGGCGGTTCCACGACTCTTGCCTGTCCCCGTTTATGATTATGCCACATGGTGTTGTTTGTTGCCCCTCTGAGCTTGAATTTTCAAGGATATAGGCGCTATTCACTCACTCACTCACTCACTCACTCACTCACTCACTCACTCACTCACTCATTCAGTTTCCGTAAATACTTACTTACTTACAGATATACACGACAGGGTATAAATAACGACATTGTCGATCGGATTGTCTTGTTTCGCGTTTCTCACCTCCCCTGTCATTCCGTTCCTCTCGACAGATGCGAGTCGCCGTGGAGGTCCGTGCACAGTCACCGCAGCTGTGCCTGACGTGCTTCAAATACTTCTGTGGAACTTCGTAAAGTGGCAAGTTGTAGTCTTCAGATCTGCGGCATACGTCGAGTGGCTAACGACACGATACATCACACGCAGTCTGCCATTCACTAGAAAGGACCGGTCGCGCACTCTTGTTTTTGTTTTTCGGAAAGGAAAGCCGCATCTGGAGTCAGTCAGACACATGTATGTGATTCTACGCACGGCTGTTTCCATCGGGCCCAGCGATATCATTTGTTTTTGTGTGATGGCTTGGCTGGTTGATGCATCTGGTTATTGTTGGTGCTGTCAGTTCATATATATTTGATGTGCCGTATCGTCTGCTGTATATCTCTTGACCAACGGATGATAAAGACTTGATGTGCATTTGTTGAAAATAACTGCTTTAATATGTGGCTGTGTTGATTAAATTGTTGTGTGGTTTTACCTCTACAAACATTTGTATAAGTTACAATTGCGACAGACATGAAACGGAGTAGGCAGACGTCATAGTTGGTCCAGACAGACATCAGAGTAACGTGTAGTAGAGAGAGAGACATGTGTATGAGTAACACACAGTAGGATTAAATGTCCATCAGAGTAACTTAATGTTGAGACAGCATCTAAGATATAAAACATCGCGAATTGAGATCAAATGTGATTATTTCTCCCAAGCAGAACTAATTTGCTTAAGACGGGGATTCATAGTTAATTCACGCTGTGTTAACTTTATTTTGTGTATAGTTTTGTACCACCTCCTATCTGTATTCCACAAATATTAATAAGAATATCGCAGATGCTTCTGATAATCCAGTTGTCACGGCCAACGATTACGTCATAATAATGCAGGTTTTTGTCAGGAAATATGAATAACAATTACGTTACACGGTGTATTTGAACAATAGTCGAAACGCGGATCGCTTTATAAGCAGTTGTACGTAACTATACGTTCTTCTTCTTCTTCTATGTAGTGTATGGTTTTGTCTGTGATGTGCTTGTAGTGTATGGTTTTGTCCGTTACGTGCTTTGCTCGTCGGTGAGAGAATAGTCCAATTTGAGCTTTAAAGCCTCTCCCGCAGTTGACACAGAAGATGATCGGGGCAGAGGCATCAGGAAAGCCATGACGGAGATTATGAGCATGTTGGTATTTTTGTGATAAATTAACTACGTACTGCACGCGCACGCGCAGTGTTTACTTTGAATATATATATATATATATATATATATATATATATATATATATATATATATATATATATATATATATATATATATATATAATATGTATATATGAACAAAAAGTACGCCTAGCAAAAAACGGTGACATGTCACGTGGGCTCGCGTGAGTCGCCAGAGCTCTTTGTGGAAGAGTGCGACGTCGCAGGGACAGGTTTGTTACGTCGAAGAACAGCCGTTCTCGAAGTCCTGGTTTTGTTTATCTGCAGAAATGCATGTTCCAGTCGTACTTTGCACTAACAGGCGTGGCAAAACGAGAAAATTATAGCTGCTTTGGTGGAGTTCAGAACGTGTCATCACCTTCGCGGAAACTGCACCAGGGTAATCGTGTCGCGCTGTTTCGATTAGGCGCGATCGTGATTTCGTAACGGTTTTTCCAAGAGATATACGAAGTTCACGGTTGTTGATGTAAGTCCTTGATCACTTAATCTCAGAACGTCTCATTTAAAGTATTCGTGTTAGGACGACCCATTTAGGTACATTTATGCGTACAAAAGCATTTGTCATAATTTGCAGAAAGACGGCCCGGTACACATGTGTTAAAGGCAAAGGCAAGTTCTTGTATAGTGCAGTATCCAGTCCTCAGGAGTGTTCAAAGCGTTTACATGAATGTTAATCATCGTTATGAGGTTGAACATAGCATCGTTGCTGCTGACCGATCGGTCCCTACGTCAGCATGCCGGCGGTATTTTCCTCCGGTAAGCATAGTAGAAATGGTCGTCCAATTGTTCCGACAATATTATGAGTTTTGCTGATGGTATACTTATTGATCCATACGTACACAAACATGTGGTCATAATTATAAACTACATTAAACATGTCATATATGTATTCATATTTAACACGTAACACTATGCCGTATTTCACGTATAGAAGTCTGCGCTTTATATGGGGTCATTCACGCATTCGTTGAACACGTCTAGTGCGAATACAATGTATAACTTTGCACCATTCCAACACAGTAATGGCGGCGGCGAACTCACTGAAACGTATTATCTGACCTTTGTTATCTAAACTAGTCAACAACGCCGGCCGAGCTGTGATAAGGGAGGTCCTGCGATGTGTCAAACAAAATGTTTTTCTTATTCGGTGAGATATGCTTGGAATACACGGACTTAATTTTCAAGCGCATTGTTCGGAGGAGAGGATGGACAGATAGCCCGTCATTAAAACAAGTACGTCCGGTTTGTTCTAGTGATCGTGGGAGTCGTGTTTCGGTATTGTTTTGTCGGATCTGTCTATAAAACACGACCTCGATGAACGATGGGCAGTGAGTGAGATTGGTCGATTGCCAGTGATGCTGAAACGATTCTCGTTTTCCTGTACATATATAATCATTTGTAACGACTCATGTCACGCGCTGGCTTATAAACAACAAACCCTTTTCTAGTGTCAAGTATTAGTAGTGTAAGGAAATAAGTCTACTTCGTGGTTGGAGTCAGAATCCCGTTTGTTAGGACGACAAATGAAGTGGAGCATCTTTCATGACCATGCTCGGGAATAGTTTGCAGGAATTGATGAAAATGTCACTGCAAAATAAAACAAAACAAAAGAAAGCAAAACCGATATTTTCATTATACCAAATCGTTATGCTGTTTCATTAAGAAAATTAATAGAATATTTATCGAATCTGAGGGATGAATTTCGGGATGATTCTATAGTAAGAAAATGAACAGAACTGGACAGTGTGTATTGAAATGAAAAGGACAACGAGGTTGTTCAAACCATTCTTTATAATACACATTCTCGGATACACAGGGTGAAAAACACGAATATTCAGTCAGCTTAATTAACTCAAACGTTATATATCACAATGCTGTTATGGAAGACGGTATGAATGTAATATATGTTTTGGCAAAGTACTCCTATTTGAAAATGACCAATCGTTGTGGTGGCTTCGAACTATTTTAACGTTGCATAACAACATACAACGAAGACCAGTCGTAACCATTAATACACAGACAAAACGCTTACGGTGTCTTCAGTCTGTGTGTGTGTGTGTGGGGGGGTGTAAAGTGTTTTTTTGTGTCCCGGAAAGAAATCGCCAACAGCTTCGAATTTAAAATCAATGCCAATCTAGGGCGTTTTAATCCAAAGACTCCAACAGCGATTTTCAGCAGCAATTTGTAACACGATATGGTATAGATAATAATATCATTTAAATAAATAATAACAAATACTTCTTGGAAAGTAAATTTATGTTTGATTCAACCTTATCCTTCAGAGTCAAACAGAAAACGGTGAGTAACGCTATTGTCTTTCTGGGTGTATCGTAATACGTTTCTAACGCACTGAGTTCGTCTGCCATGCTATTATGGAATAAGACACGTGTATGTCTGCGTCATAGTATATAAACCAAGAACAAAGCTCATATTAACGAACCCAGTCGATAGCCAATACAGCGAGGCATATGTTACTCTTAAAATAACCCATATTCTCATCATAAATACACTGAAACGTAGCACCGTTTTTGCAAAATGCATGTCC
>JAODUO010001103.1:85000-87500 GCA_025642075.2 Ridgeia piscesae | reverse complement strand
TTAAAGCGCCGGACACGCATCTGTTCCTGCTGCCTGCTTCAATAAATACTTAATTGTTAAAGTAATTTAATTTAACAACTCGATGTGTTAATTTTAAGTTATTTCAGATGGCCGGAGCATGCGAACTATAACCATGTAATTGGGAAATTTCTGTGTTAATTGCCCAATGCCCGTAGCACAGTGAGACATTCCAAAGATGAGGAGTCGTTGCGTCTCGTAGAGTATCTGTGAAGTAGGCAGCAGGAACAGCTGCAGGCCCGGGCCTGGGCCCGCAGCCTCCACGCAATGAAATCGCAGGCGAAATACTAAGTCGGTGTTCCCAGCAACAAGCCCAGACGATAGGCACACCACCGGAGACAGTGTACGTAGGTAGGATAACGGGGAATAGGCGACTAAATGTTGTGTATGTCGCATATTTGTGAACGATACAAATTGGCATGTCAATGGGTCGTCAAGAGTACGTTAGGTAGAAAACACCCAAGCCAGTACACATAGGAGACGAAGGGAAGAAATACATGTACACACACACACACACACACACACACACACACACACACACACACACACACACACACACACACACACACACACACACACACACACACACACACACACACACACACACACACACACACACACACACACACACACACACACACACACACACACACACACACACACACACACACACACACACACACACACACACACACACACACACACACACATACACACAATATATATATATATATATATATATATATATATATATATATATATATATATATATATATATATATTATGTACAATATCGAAATTATGTTGTGACTGTTTCAAGCTAATTGACGCATCTTTTGCCCATAATTGCCTGATGAGCTGCATAGTTCTCTCGTATCGTATTTCTCATTTATATATATATATATATATATATATATATATATATATATATATATATATGTATTATTATTATATATATATATATATATATATATATATATATATATATATATATATATATATATATATATATATATATATTCTTCTGAAGACATGTTCATTCACGCATGTGCCAATTATATATATATATATATATATATATATATATATATATATATATATATATATATATATATATATATATTATATATATAGTATGTATTTATATAATATATAAATATTATTTATATATTTATATATTTATATATTTATATATTTATATATTTATATATTTATATATTTATATATTTATATATTTATATATTTATATATTATATATATATTATATATATGAGCACTTTTATAGTACCCAAAAGTAATTATCATACAAAAATTTATCAAACACGAGCTCATGTTTTGGTTTTCGTAAATTTGTTGCAGTAAATGTATTCTATTTTCGTCAACGTCTTTATCCGACCTATTGTACTGAAATAGGTTTTACAATGCATATTTATTGTATGATTAATACATAAGTATGTCAGTGTGAATACTGATGTTAAGTAGTATGTATATGTATATGTATATGTATATGTATATGTATATGTATATGTATATGTATATGTATATGTATATGTATATGTATATGTATATGTATATGTATATATATATTATATAATATATATATATATATATATAATATTATATAAATTATATATATATATATATATATATATATATATTATAATATATGATGTACATATACATATATATAATAAAATATAAAGGTATATATATATACATATGTATATATATATTATATATATGTAATATGGTATTATATAAATGATGTATATGTATAATATATATATATAATATTGTATTATAAAGTGTATGTATATATATATATATAATACACTTTATAATACAATATTATATATATTATATACATATACATCATTTATATAATATTATATATATATTATATATATATATATATATGTATATACATATACACTTTATAATACAATATTATATATATATATATATACATATACATACATTTTATAATAAATATTATATATATATATATATATATATATATATATATATATATATATATATATATATATATATATATAATACAATACAATATTATATGTACATACACACTTTATATATGTATTTGTACACATTTTATATATATACATATTGTATATTGACTTGAACTTTATTTCGGAACTTTATTTCGGAACTTTATTTCGAACATTATATTATATACAATTGAAGTAAAACAGCTAATCCTATAATCAAATATTGCAAGCGAGGAGCTCCTCTATAAACCTCTAGGGACATATACTGAGGACCACCAAAATGCATTACTTAAATAATAACTATAAAATATATGCTGCTATCAGCTATGGTAATAATTTTAAAATTAAACTAAATATAATATTATAATGTGCATGTGGTTAAATTAATTATTTAATAAGGCAAAACGCATGATCATCTGGTACATAAATTATTCCTAAAGAGATGGCATACTAATAATAACAATCTTGTTAAA
>JAODUO010001103.1:0-80000 GCA_025642075.2 Ridgeia piscesae | reverse complement strand
ACACACACACACACACACACACACACACACACACACACACACACACACACACACACACACACACACACACACACACACACACACACACACACACACACACACACACACACACACACACACACACACACACACACACACACACACACACACACACACACACACACACACACACACACACACACACACACACACACACACACACACACACACACACACACACACACACAACACACACACACACAACACACCACACACACACACACACACACACACACACACACACAACACAACACACAACACACACACACACACACACACACACACACACACACACACACACACACACACACACACACACACACACACACACACACACACACACACACACACACACACACACACACACACACACACACACACACACACACACACACACACTATACTACGGTATTTCCGTGTTTGCCCGGAAACAAAGCACTAACAAGGACATGCGTTTATCTTTGTTCGACTTTTATATGATGCCCACAAATAATAATTTGATGGTGAATCAAATCAGAGATGTACAAAAACCGGATAGATCAGTACTGTGACATTTTTATGACAATAACAACAACGATATCAATGCAGCCGGTAAGATAGCAGGACGACTTATTTCAACAACGTAATTTATGAATGATGATAACGCCACCAGATGACACACGTTTGACAATAACGAATCTAAAACGTTTTGCGAAAACATCTGGGTCAGAAGAACCGCGGAATCGAAAAGACGTGTCAGGCAAAGAACGTTGGCGCTGAGAGAGGAAGTTGACGTACAATATAATGTTTAAGGAGTTGGTGGGAGTATGCAAAAGTGATCAAGGGACAGTTTCGCTGACGTTGTTGAGAGCTCTTAAACCCGACGTTGCACATTAAAAAAAAATTCGGTAATGTCACATTGAGTAATTGAGTTTTGAAAACAAACAAAAACATAATTTAACAACGGATTTTGTTTAATGATTTATCCTTAAAAGCTCTTTGTGTTAGTGAAAATATCCCCGGACACGTGGACGTAGGAGCAGAAGGGTTGGCAAAGAAGATGGCCGGAGATCGGAAAGGAAAACGACGAGAGGACGACTTAGACAGCGGCGAGGAAACTGGGGTTCGGGAGTGGCGACAGTTGGGGAAGAGAGCAGTGAAAGAAGAGGAGGGGGGAAAATAACGTCGAAGATTAGGGTCAAACCCAGTTTTACCCACAGGAGGACAGGGAAAGAAAGGAACAACATCAGGGCGACACACTGGAATAACATATCAACGAGAATAGCTGTGTTATTACGTGACAGTGTGCCGGTGTGTTAGTGTCAGTGTGTCGTGTTTGATTGCGTGTTGACCTTATGTCGTGAAGAGACAAATCTCACTGAAGCACTAAAATGTCAATTTCTACTGCTCGGCGGGTTTTAATGCCAGCAGCGTGGTTCTAAATTGTCTGTTAAAGGTAGGCGACTGACACGAACATGAACAGTTCCATTGAGTGTTAAAGGGAGGCGACTGACACGAACAGGAACAGTTCCATTGAGTGTTAAAGGGAGGCGACTGACACGAACAGGAACAGTTCCATTGAGTGTTAAAGGTAGGCGACAGACACGAACGGGAACAGTTCCATTGAGTGTTAAAGGGAGGCGACTGACACGAACAGGAACAGTTCCATTGAGTGTTAAAGGTAGGCGACAGACATGAACGGAACAGTTCCATTGAGTGTTAAAGGGAGGCGACTGACACGAACAGGAACAGTTCCATTGAGTGTTAAAGGTAGGCGACAGACACGAACGGGAACAGTTCCATTGAGTGTTAAAGGGAGGCGACTGACACGAACAGGAACAGTTCCATTGAGTGTTAAAGGTAGGCGACAGACACGAACGGGAACAGTTCCATTGAGTGTTAAAGGGAGGCGACTGACACGAACAGGAACAGTTCCATTGAGTGTTAAAGGTAGGCGACTGACACGAACAGGAACAGTTCCATTGAGTGTTAAAGGGAGGCGACAGACACGAACGGAACAGTTCCATTGAGTGTTAAAGGAGGCGACGACACGAACAGGAACAGTTCCATTGAGTGTTAAAGGGAGGCGACAGACACGAACGGAACAGTTCCATTGAGTGTTAAAGGAGGCGACAGACACGAACGGAACAGTTCCATTGATTGTTAAAGGTAGGCGACAGACACGAACAGGAACAGTTCCATTGAGTGTTAAAGGTAGGCGACAGACACGAACGGGAACAGTTCCATTGATGTTAAAGGTAGGCGACAGACACGAACGGGTTCCATTGATGTTAAAGGTAGGCGACAGACACGAACAGTTCCATTGATGTTAAAGGTAGGCGACAGACACGAACGGAACAGTTCCATTGATGTTAAAGGTAGGCGACGACACGAACAGTTCCATTGATTGTTAAAGGTAGGCGACAGACACGAACAATTCCATTGAGTGTTAAAGGTAGGCGACAGACACGAACAGTTCCATTGAGTGTTAAAGGTAGGCGACAGACACGAACAGGAACAGTTCCATTGAGTGTTAAAGGTAGGCGACAGACACGAACAGGAACAGTTCCATTGAGTGTTAAAGGTAGGCGACAGACACGAACAGGAACAGTTCCATTGATTGTTAAAGGTAGGCGACAGACACGAACAGGAACAGTTCCATTGAGTGTTAAAGGTAGGCGACAGACACGAACGGGAACAGCTCCATTGATTGTTAAAGGTAGGCGACAGACACGAACAGGAACAGTTCCATAGAGTGTTAAAGGTAGGCGACAGACACGAACAGGAACAGTTCCATTGAGTGTTAAAGGTAGGCGACAGACACGAACAGTTCCATTGATTGTTAAAGGTAGGCGACAGACACGAACAGAACAGTTCCATTGAGTGTTAAAGGTAGGCGACAGACACGAACGGGAACAGCTCCATTGATTGTTAAAGGTAGGCGACAGACACGAACACGAACAGTTCCATTGATTGTTAAAGGTAGGCGACAGACACGAACAATTCCATTGAGTGTTAAAGGTAGGCGACTGACACGAACAGGAACAGTTCCATTGAGTATTAAAGGTAGGCGACTGACACGAACAGCTCCATTGACTGTTAAAGGTAGGCGACAGACACGAACAGGAACAGTTCCATAGAGTGTTAAAGGTAGGCGACAGACACGAACAGGAACAGTTCCATTGAGTGTTAAAGGTAGGCGACAGACACGAACAGGAACAGTTCCATTGAGTGTTAAAGGTAGGCGACAGACACGAACAGGAACAGTTCCATTTGCAAGTCGCCGTTCTATGTATCAGCCGCTGGTTCCCGAGATCAGAGAGGGGTGCGATAGGGTCTTGACCTGCCGCACCCCCACCAGTGTATGGGAACAGCCTAAAGGTACTCCACTTCCTGTTGCAATCCATCGCTTGATTAGCCTTAGTCATAGACTCATAGCACTGTACGTTATTCACACAACTTGTACAGCTACAGACTAGGGGGAGTAGGGGGGGTCTACAACGTAAACTCAATTTCATTGTCAAATGGAAGGCAATTGAAAATAAAGAAACATTACCTTACATTTCGTTGACTTAGCCGATAAACACAAAGTTAGTAAAACGCTGGTAAAATTAAAAGTGCGACAAACTAGTGGAAAGAATCAAACACAGCAAAATACGTTATGAGAGGTAGAGAAAGAGAAGGAGAGGGAGGAGGAGAGGGATGAGGCGAGGGAGGAGGGGGAGCGAGAAAGAACAACAAAAACACTAGATAGACGCATAGACAGATACGCCGACAGACAGATATGCCGACAGACAGATACGCCGACAGACAGATACGCCGACAGACAGATACGCCGACAGACAGACAGACAGACAGACAGACAGACAGACAGACAGACAGACAGACAGACAGACAGACAGACAGACAGACAGACAGACAGACAGACAGACAGACAGACAGACAGACAGACAGACAGACAGACAGACAGACAGACAGACAGACAGACAGACAGACAGACAGACAGACAGACAGACAGACAGACAGACAGACAGACAGACAGACAGACAGACAGACAGACAGACAGACAGACAGACAGACAGACAGACAGACAGACAGACAGATTACACCACACAGTTAGGTAGATATATATATATATATATATATATATATATATATATATATATATATATATATACAGACAAAAGGACGGCAGAGACCTAAACACGGAAACAGAGATCAACACACACACACACGCACGCACGCACGCACGCACGCACGCACGCACGCACGCACGCACGCACGCACGCACGCACGCACGCACGCACGCACGAGCACGCACGCCACGCACACGCACAC
Source organism: Ridgeia piscesae (assembly GCA_025642075.2). NCBI lineage: Eukaryota > Metazoa > Annelida > Polychaeta > Sabellida > Siboglinidae > Ridgeia > Ridgeia piscesae. The sequence continues at coordinate 75,644 of JAODUO010001103.1, read as the reverse complement.
GCACACGCACACGCACACGCACACGCACACGCACACGCACACGCACACGCACACGCACACGCACACGCACACGCACACGCACACGCACACGCACACGCACACGCACAGTGCACGAGCCAGACAGAGTAGACGAGATTAACCAAGCACTGCACGGACGACGCGTGAAGGCCGCGGCGTTATCTAACGCAAGTTCATTAAATTGATTTACATTTCACTCTGTGTTGGTTAACCGATTCACCCGGACACCAACTTAAATTCCACTGCTCCCATTCAACCACTCTACATCCATTCCACGAAACCTATTACCAACAGTAGTTAACATTACTCTATTACAATTGCTCCAGCGGTACCGATTTGTACAACCAGTCGCTGTTCGGGTGGCGCTTTTTTAAACCAATTGTTTGTAAATCAGTCCGTTGTAAACCACGCATTTAGTATTCTGTTCAACGTAGTTCGGAAATGTAAACCCCTATAGTTTGCTTGCAAACCATTTAGTGTTCTGTTTAATGGAACTGAGACACGCAGCTAGCGTGTCCGGAGGTGACGCTGAGTGACAGATAATTTCAGCGAGACACCCATTAATTGCCTGTTGACCCAGGCACGAACGAGTATATCAAGGTTCTCATGACAAAAAACCTATTGCACGGGACAGTTTTGGCTCGCCGTGCGTGCGCCCCGGGTAGAAGACGTGTGTCTGTAGCGTTCTTACCGCAGTTGGAAGTTAGTAAATCAAATCGCATTCAATGGACCGTCGCCACTCGAGCGTGATTATTGCCGCTCCGTTCTGCCGGCGTGAAAGTACACAGTACGCATGTCCGCGGGCGGTTGAAGCAATGAGAGCATTCATAGCGCGACACTTCATTACCCGCGCACAATGAAAGCGGCGCAACGTTACGAGACGAGTTCACTGGTTATCCCAACACGCCGACTACATTAATCAAGCTCCGCGACGGTCGGTGTCACATGGTGGATCTACCCCCGTGGCGAACACGCCCGCGGGCAAGCCACAGTACCGGGGTATCGTCGTCACTGTAACCTGCGCGGTCTTGCTAGGTCGCGGCGATCTACCTGTCGTCGTGTCTGACTCTGAGGCAGAGTACGCGTAGGGTCTAGACTAGATGGAGTCAGACCACATTTGCATTTTCCATAGACGACCATTATAACGTTTCCTTCATTTCCTACTAATCTTGATCAGCTCTGTTATTGACAATTTCACAGCATATTTACCCTCCATAGACAGGAGTTCTGTGAAAAATTCGTGAACTTTTAATACCTCAGGCTCCCACAAACTTCTTTCAAACCTTACACCCATCCATTTCTGCTTGAACCACCCACGGATTGCCCCTGATTACATCACCAAGCAAAATGACAACTGTATTAATACGCAGAAATGCACCGACTGACAGCTGTCGTAATTTGACAGCTCTGATGCCACGCTGCACGAAAACATAATTTCTAATCGCTCCACACTACATATGTGCTCACAGAAATTCAGACAACCTGCATAATGCTGCTTTTAAATAGTACTCATTGGTCACACAGGGAATGGCGGATGAGCACCTTATTGTGGTCTTACATCAGATTCACTTATGCTACGAATAAATGACATTGTGGACTGTGTACTTGGTATGTTCTGATGATAAAAGAACATTATGATAAACTATTGGATCTACTATATTGAACCTAAACTACAGCATCTGCCAACAACAAGATTCGGACGTTGCCTCATTCTACTTGTAGGGTCTAGAGGTCCAGTCGTTAGCTTGGCCATGGAGTTGCCAGAAATATTCCATATTTTAAAGGACAGATGACAACGCTAAGACGTTAGCTGGCTATGTACGTTATATACAGTACTTTCTTGAACTATAAATGTTATTGCAATTTACTTTAAGTATCCATGAAATCGCCCCAGCCCACGACAAACGATGACGCAGTATGGCATAGCCTATGGTCTTGCATGCCCACATCTGAACTTGACGAAGTGAACAGAGAATGTCGTCTGACGCAAGTATAACATGTGATGTACGTTCTATTAACTCAACACGGTCGTGCAGAGGGACATTAAAGCGTAACCGGTGACAATCAATGAACTCCGTGTACCGGTGTCTTCTTTAGTACATCGGTCTATCATCGGGCGTAAGCGACGTACCACATCATGCGGTTTTAAGCAGTAACTCACACGACTAGTTTTAAAGACACGCACGCATGTAGGCCCACATAGGTGACACACCTAGATACACACATAGGGCCATGTAATTGCAGGGTATACACGTGAATGTCAACTGTCCAGCGGTGTAGGAGGTATTTAACGATAATAGTCAGTTTGCCTCTAGCCAAAGTGACCGCATTTTGTCATCTGTCTGCAGAATTTACACGTCGATTTCCGCTGTGCCGGACGCGGAACTACTCCGGAAAGTGTAGCGTTTTTCGTCAATCAATTCGCACTGTTTGCGGCTTTTTATGAAACTTAATCGAAAGACATATCGCCTTTCGGGCAGTGTCGTCGAGTCAATAACACTCGACGCGCTGAAAGGGCTGTTCACTCGCAGGAGAGGTGACGCGGCGGTGAGCAGACGACATTTTGATCGATTGGCGTCATGGTGGTCGGTTTCAAGTTTGCGAGGCAAGACGACGTATTGTGTCGGTCAGTCGGCTTTGCGAGCGACCCGCGTCCGTGTCCTGCGGCCATCGCTGGGCGGACGAGGTGTCCTGTAGATGCATTCTCCTCGGGCAGTCACGGTTGACTGCACAGGACGTCCCGTTCCAGCCGTCAGTGTGTCTTCAGGAGGTCGCGCTTTTGACTTTCCGCGACGCAGTTGTCTCACGTCGATCCGCGACTGATTTATCCTTTACAGACTGTTTTATGTGGAGTTTCGCTGTGTTACGCGGCTGGGGTACATTTGGTGAGACACGTAAGATCTCATGAAGCGGGGTTGGACGGTCGAGGTGGGAGCTAACAGAGCCGGTAATGGTGATTGGTGGCCGGGTGAGGACGATTCGTTGAGGACGCGGGGCAGACCAAGGGATGTAGCCGCCGCTTTGAAAGGGACGACGACGACGACGACGACGACGACGACGACGACGACGACGACGACGACGACGACGACGACGACGACGACGACGACGACGACGACGACGACGACGACGACGACGACGACGACGACGACGACGACGACGACGACGACGACGACGACGACGACGACGACGACGACGACGACGACGACGACGACGACGACGACGACGACGACGACGACGACGACGACGACGACGACGACGACGACGACGACGACGACGACGACGACGACGACGACGACGACGACGACGACGACAAGAGAACAAGAACAAGAACAAGAACAAGAACAAGAACAAGAACAAGAACAAGAACAAGAACAAGAACAAGAACAAGAACACACAAGCGCGTCATATTTCCACACGAGAGACTTGCATATAGAAGATAGCGGAGTCAAGTAACTGAGACAACAGTGCAACATTGGTAGACGGGGGAGAGGGGAAGTGTGGGGAACATAATTCGAGTTACAATTTAGAGGCCGGCCGCACACAAGACATGCAGAGACAGAAGAGGAGACTAGCAGGCAAACAAGTCACCCTCATTACATCTACATCTACCTAATGACATTTAGACGTCTGTCTGGTTAGCCACCTTCAAGGCACGCCTAAAGACACATTTCTTCTGACTGTTCTCGCGGCTTAGTTTAATGTTTGTGTACTTTTATCGATATTTTATTTAACCTATTTATATATTTATTATGCATATATACATTTATTCAGCTTAAGTAATTCGTGTTATTATATTTATATATATTTTTTTATTGTTTATATATGTCACTAGTATATTTATATATTTTTTCTTCTGGTGTGTATTTGTATTCTAGGATGATTTTAATGTATCTAAAGCGCCACGAACAATTTGAAATTGGATGTGGCGCTATATTAAATAAAATATATTATTATTATTATTACAAATTGACGAGTTTACTACATTTCGACAAGAGAAAGAAACATGACGCAGCGCAAGAAATACTGCCCTGCCAAGAGCCATCGTCCTTCCATAACCAAAAACGTTCCTCCCGACTGCTCAATAACACGCCACCCACAGTCGACTGGACACGGAATACGTATGTGGTCAGATAAACGTAGAACGTCGATACGTTCAAATTGGGTACATTCCGATGAGGTTGTATCTGACACCGCGGCCCATCCGTGTAACCTACACAGTACCATTGATTCGTCCCACCATCTGTCTGTCTGTCTCTCCTGCACGGCGACCTATATTTTGTCTATTGGGAAAACACGTTCTCGTAAATGTTTGTCTCTGCTATATATCAGAAGTTAATGTACTGCATGCATTCATCTTCAGCACGATTGCTCAACCTCGTAAAGGACTGTCATAATAATTATCACGGTGGATCCATTTGACGAAACAGCGTAGTTAATCGAATCCAGAATGCAAGAAATGTCTGGACTCTTGATGGGGCCTACTCTGAGGACGTGTCGGGTCTACAAGAGACCCATCATTCAGGTCTACAAGAGACCCATCACTCATCTGTGTCGCACGACAATTTAGTTTATGGAAATCGGAATTCAATGCGACGCCCTCGTTTGCATAGGTAAATGTCATCTGTAAACCAACACGATCATAAACTGGTGAAGACGAGCCGAATTGCTTTCTTTATTATGGACAGCGTTTCTGTTGAAAGAAATCATTGACATGCGCTCGAGGCGACTATCCAGGTGACATCACTAATGACCTATACAGACAGACACTGAACGTCCGCGGCAATAGAGGCAGTGACACAAGTACAACGTGCTCTTTTCGTTGTATAGGAACGCCCACTTTGGGCAATTTCGACCACCGAGAAGACGGGGAATAAGATCTACAGAACTGCACAGTGATGCCCTAGAACGGGTGTATATATTATTGAAGGTTAGTCTTGTCTTGCGCAGGCCCTTTGTGGTTGGCAGGCCGAGATAGCTAAAACCGGAAATAATAATAATAATAATATTATAATGTTATAATGCTTATAACGTTTTCGTGATGCATTGCTCATTCACTCTTGGCCGCTATGCAGATTTACGTGTAAATATTGCTAAATATAACACTGCTGCTATACTACTTTATAATACTAGTTTTTATCTAAATACGTCAAACATTAGTTCGTATCTGGACGACATCAGCAGTTGGTTTCATAGTATATTCCCTATAACGGTCGTCGTTATGTCATAGTCGGCTGTTGTGCTTTGCGCCATCAGGGAATGACTAGAATAAAACTATTTCTCCATTGGCGATATTAAGTGTACTAAATACGACTAATGCCAGTATTCCGCACTGTGATATCAGAAACCACAGTGGTCCAACTAGACTAACGGAACACCGTCTTAAAGTCAATACGACATTAGACAAATAGTATTAAAAAAGCTAATTGATAGTTAACAACGTCAACTCATTAAACAATATACAAATCATGTATTTTTTTAACATTCTCAAGAAATTTACCTAATGTTCGTTAATTGTCATTGATGGAAATTCTCGAATTCACGTATTCCACTACTGCTCAAATAAGCCTTGTCCCATATACGAAATAAACACAAAGAACTGCTCTCTCTCTCTCTCTCTCTCTCTCTCCTCTCTCTCTCTCTCCTCTCTCTCTCTCTCTCTCTCTCTCTCTCTCTCTCTCTCTCTCTCTCTCTCTCTCTCTCTCTCTCTCCTCTCTCTCTCTCTCTCTCTCTCCTCCTCTCTCTCTCTCTGTATCTCTCTCCTCTCTCCTCTCTCCTCTCTCCTCTCTCCTCTCTCCTCTCTCTCTCTCTCCTCTCTCCTCTCTTCTCTCTCTCTCTCTCTCTCTCTCTCTCTCTCTCTCTCTCTCTCTCTATGCGAGTCGCACGGTTTATGGCCTCGCATTATGCCTGATCTTTGAATTGCTCAAAGCTTAATTCCCTGGTAGACCTGTTCAAGTTCAACACCAGATTCGATTTCCTCAGGAAGAATTCAGCCACACTGCAATTACTACTCTAATATAACTCGTACACACATATATCTACCGTTGTTCATTCATAAAGATGCGTAAATGTTAAACAGATTGAAAGACAAGTATTTATATTACTGACTGCTGTTTGCACCAAAAAGACACCTAGCGACTGGGCGAGAACTCTGCACGAGGCAACCCAGAGACTAGTACGATGGGGTATCGTTTTACGGCGAGTGGTCGAAGTCTTGTCAACACGCCGGCGAACGAATCCCACATGCGATAAGAGAGTTTCGCCTCGTAGTAAACAATCGTACGATATCCGCGATTACGTACGCGGACTGTTATGCAACGAGTAACAGACCGCCAGCCGCCATTTTGAAACCACATGGCCAGTGGCTATCTCGAGTAGCGGCCTCACGCCGGTTTCTCAGAAAGTCGTTGTGTTATGCTGCGATTTTTTCGTCCCAAACAACTGCACAGTGAGTGCATCGGGCAACTGTTTTTCTGCACACTACTATGTGTGAACCCGACGGACACGGGAGATCCTGGTACGCCCGATGCAGACCAGTTTCACGCAGTGTTTGTATACAAACGTAATTAAGTACGGCGCAGCTCATGCGGTGGGGCGCCAAAAGCCGCATTGTGGGACACGAAGGAAAATATATCATATGTTTATTAAGCCGGGAATTCACTCTAGGCGACGGCTGCATGTGTCGGCTGCATGTCTCGCTATTTCAGGAGCCGTCGGGAGGTGTATGCCCAGGTAGAAAGGAGGTTGTTTACGAATGCTGTCAGCGTACGCCGTTTGAATACGGGACGACTGTTACTGTCTGGGAGAGCGCAGCCAGTCGCACTGTCAAGTTGCTCCTTGCTGCTTGTAATAATGGACGTACGGAGAGTAATAGCACTTGCAGTACTTTGTATCACTGTATAGCAGACTAACAGGTGGAATTAGGTACGCCATGGCCGTCATTGTTTTCTGTTACTAGAACGTGAATTACAAAGAGTTTTATTTTGTAAAAGAAACCGAGACAACACGGTCTAAAGCCTATACGGTACACCCATAGGTGTTATCACAGGACTCTGAATGCGCGCCCGGTCGACAGTCATCTGTTCCGGAACCGGAAGTAGAATCTAACACTCAACCAGCAAAGTACCAGAAATGGCCGTTGCTTCTGATACGATTTGTGCCAAATACACATTTAAGTCAAACGTTTCAATTACTTGAATACACAGTAGAAACATATGTGTAACACCCCGTGCAATAATTTAAAACTCTGAAAGCATAAACAAACGATAAGAAGAAAAATACATTTAGGTCAGGTCAAATGTCAAAACGGGAAATAGGAAATGACTACTTTTGTCACGGGGCTGGCAGTTCTCGGCCACTCAGCAACCAAGTATGGCCCCCTTGCCGAGCATGATACGCCAGATCCACCGAACCGTATCCATTACCACCGTAGCCTCCTCGCAGGAGCGGAAAAACGTCAAGACAAGTCAAACACACAGCGACGAAAACGCGGACTGTTTGGACAAACGAAACGTTCGACGACCCCCCAATGGACGGTCAGAGATGACAGTTGGTAGGAAAAAACGCTACACCCATCGAGGTCGTTTTTCAGCTGGGCAAATGAAGGCAATCCATCATTTCGCATACCGAATTTCACGACGCTGCGAGTAAGTTCGGTTGTGTGCGAAAGGGAGGAAAACTTAGCTGGCGAAAAGGCGATCGTTGACAATTGTCGGGAGCGATATGATTATGTACATGAAAGAACTGAGGTTGTTCGAATCGACGTGGGTGGGAATTTAGTGTCGTAGGTTGACGTGAATTGGAGAAAGTGTCACGTGTTGAGGTGAGTTGGAACGAGTGTCACTGGTTGACGTGGGTGGGGATAAGTGACGTATGTTAATGCAGGTGTGGAAACGTGTCACTGAGTTGACGAGCATGGGAAAGTGTGTCACAGGTTGAAGTGAGTGTAGACGTGTGTCACATGTTGACGTGTGTGTAGACGTGTGTGTAGAACTGTGTCACAAGTTGACGTCTGTGTGTCTGTGTGTCTGTGTGTCTGTGTGTCTGTGTGTGTCTGTGTGTTGTGTGTGTGTGTGTGTGTGTGTGTGTGTGTGTGTGTGTGTGTGTGTGTGTGTGTGTGTGTGTGTGTGTGTGTGTGTGTGTGTGTTTTGTGTGTGTGTGTGTGTGTGTGTGTGTGTGTGTGTGTGTGTGTGTGTGTGTGTGTGTGTGTGTGTGTGTGTGTGTGTGTGTGTGTGTGTGTGTGTGTGTGTGTGTGTGTGTGTGTGTGTGTGTGTGTGTGTGTGTGTGTGTGTGTGTGTGTGTGTGTGTGTGTGTGTGTGTGTGTAGAGGTTGACGGATGTGTAGAACTGTGTCACAGTGTATGTAGAACTGTGTTAGACGTTGACGTATGTGTATGACAGTGTTAGAGGTTGACGTGCGTGTAGAACTGTGTCAGAGGTTGACGGGTGTGTGAAAAAGTGTCGTTAATTGAAATGAATGATAGGAATCATCACAGGTTGGTGTAAAAACTCTCACGTGCCGGCGTGGCACATGGACGTCGGTTAAAGAACGTATCATAGATTGGTATCGGTGGGAGAACGTGTCACAAGTCGACGTCGGTTGGCGACAGTTTCCGCGATTGACGTCGACGGAATGACGAGTCATAGGTTGACGTGCGTGGGAGTAAATGAGAAATCCTTACGACAGACGATCCTCGTTTCGATCGCTGGCGTCACCGTCACTACATTACCTGAACATTTCGCCATGTCTAATTAAATTCCTCTAAAGCCGCCGACGCCATTACGTCATTATGGTGCCAATTATACCACTTAGACCCACAGACTTAACAGACTTGATTGATGGTAATGATTTTAAGAGCAACCGACATTCACAATGGCTGCAATTTTCACGCCGTGTCGTCTACTGCAGTTTCTCACTTAAACAAAAAGTGGTAATCTGATTACAGACAAAGGTATTTATGTAGACGGATGGAGCAGATGCGACTCTCGCTGCTGTGTCAACTATCGACAAATGTCACAGACGGGGCCGTGTCACAGTATCATTGTGTCCGCGTATCAGCATCGTGCAATTATCTGTACTGTTTCAAACAAACGTCACGATGAAAAAGATTGACTACTTAAATGAAGAGTCATAAGATAATTAGATTTCCGTTAAAACACCATATCATAATTATTATATCGTATAAGAATAATCGGCAGCATGTTATCCAATGCTGGAAACAAGAGACTGATGCATACATATAATGCCTACGTACGTCTAAAATACGATTCATCCGACCAAGTTCCTCTGCCAAGCAACGACATTTCACATCGATATACACCCTATCCCGGAGATGGATTATAGGGTTAACAAATTCAACCAAATCGCTGTCTCGTTCGATTGGGGGCTAAACGTTCAATTTGTAACCGAGCCGCCTCTTGACAGACCGGGAGCGCCCGGTCGCCACACGCAGCTGTTTCGGCCTTCGCTATCGTTGACGTGAGCCCGGTAAAAAGACACTGCCCGAGGGCGGCGAATCGTCTGAATATTTCGGTGAAACCAATCCGACGCAACGGGCCAATTACTGGCTCGGGGGTTGCCGCGCGCTGACGCTCTGAAGGTAATGTGGGGTGACGGCATTGTGCGAGTTGGATCAATGGTCGGCGATCACGTCGCCGATTGTCGAATGACTGTTTGCGACCGAGGCCGATTGCAGTTTGTGGGGAAGGGGATAACGAAGACGGACCGAGGGAAAGTTTTGAGGTCGATCGATCATCGAGGTGAAATCGTATCGCAGAAATAGTCTGCTGTGGTGTACAGATGGGCGCGTGTAATCAATGGAAAGTCGCAGGCGAGGAATTGGTTGTTTAGAACGAATGGAACGGGCCGGCCAACGGAGAGAGCGAAAGTTGGAACAGGAAGACAGTAAGATGGAAGAAAGTTAGAGTTGGAGGAGATGTTAGCGGGATAAGTAGGGAAAGGGCGTTTGAGGTCAGAGAATTGAGGTGGGCGGTGGGGAACGAAAGGCGGAAATAATGATTGAAATGAAGATGACTCGTCTCAAAGCTCAACTCGTCACGACTCTGCGAGATGTCGTCCTAAAGCGCAGAGCAGACTATTTATTGTGATACGACATCGTTTGAAGAGGGGGCAATCGTGCTGTCCTATAAGCATATCGTCTTAACCACATGGTAGATTAATTACTGTTCAAGTTGTCTACCATCATAACCCCGATGTAGATGACTTGTCGTCTTCTATCGTCTTAAATTAGCTCAGAACTTCACTTGCTGCGTCGTCTAAACTTCGCTATCGTCTTAGCGGGGCCTTAAACCCCCGAAGAGACAGACGACTTGCGCTGGTCTACCGCCGTAACCTCTTGCGGTACTCTGCCGTCGTCGCCGATGGTTGCGACGTTTGTATTACACGACGACGGTCACAAGATACGCGGCCTGACCGCCGGGCGATGTCTCGGCGGTCGGCCGATGTTTATCCGTCAGCCCCGGCACACAGCCCGGCGCGTGTACCGCGGGTCTACGGCGATGAGTTGTCTTTGCTGCCGCCCGCCGACCCAGTGTACGGTTACGTTGACGTGACGGCAGCGGCGACGCGGCACGTTAAACGTCTCCGTGCAGCTCGGGTAAAGACCCCGGACGAACGACGAGTGTTGAGTTCTGTATGGCGGGTTAGTAGGTTACTGTATCACGGTTGGACCGTAGTGGACACTGGCTGCTGTCGTGTTGACCAGACGTGTTGAAATGTGATTTGCGATAAACGTTGTTATTAAGTTCTCCAAGTGTCATTGACATCATAGTTAGACAGGGAAATGCAGAAATGTTCAACTCTGCCAACCCTCGATTGCCAACAAAATTCAAAACGGCGCTTCGGTTTCTTCTATTTTTAGATTGATGTACACACGAGCGAATTTGGTTACACCGTGCAATTCGGCGTCAATCAGGTTCTATGCATAAAGTTCGACCATCTATTTTACTAAAGTTTTAAGAATGTTTTATTACAATTGCACGATTTTACATACATGTTACTATAGTAAATCTAAAGGCAAGTGGCACTGCGATTGAACAGCATTTGCTTGTCATAATATTAACACTTTCCATTTATTGCAGCAGCCATATTACGTAGACCCTTTGCGTCTCCCGCAGTGCGGTCACGCGTGACTGAATCAGAGCCGGTGACTGATTCAGAGCCGAACGTCGATTGCTGTGTTCGCTTTGGTCAGTTTGTTGCGCTGTCATCTGTAGACTTTTTGTAAATATCAAACGATCAAAGTAGTCTTATACGTCGCTAAAGAACGGTCAGGAAATTCACACAGACACGCTACGCTGGTCGCTGTCCAGGGGTGGACTTGCAGAGCGATAGAACGTCTGAAGGAATGACGTTGCCTGCTTTCGCTTTAACGTGTAAACTGACGACATTTCGCGGATGTGTACAAGTGATTGTATCTTCGTACTTCATACTTTAAAACGTGATTCAATGTTATTGTTTGAAACACACGAGCAGGATTGGCCCATTTAAACTAACGCAAAAAGTAAAACTAAACCTTGGTACACATAGTTATATATATATATATATATATATATATATATATATATATATATATATATATATATATATATATATATATAATATATATAATATATATATAACAATCTAAATGAATCACGTTTTAAAGTATGAAGTACGAAGATACAATCACTTGTTTTTGTCGATTCGGATTGTTTCGATGTTAAAGCACACCTGTCAATTTCTGTCTGTTTGTGTTTCCGCCTTCTTACACGTATAGCGTAGCTTTGATCGTGTTGATATTTGTGTTCCATAAATATTATATATATATGTATATATTATATATTATTATATATATATTATATATTATTTATATATATATATATATATATATATATATATATATATATATATATATATATATTATAAACACAACACAATATGATCAAACAATGCAGCACTTTAAAAGTTTAAAGACGTACAATATAAATAACACGTTGCATTCATATACATTATATATATATATATATATATATATATATATATATATATATATATATATATACCACGCTTCATTATACCTAGATGATGGGTAGTGTAATAATGAGTGTGTATTTCACGAACTCTATTCTAAGACAGCGACTTACTTCAGAGGTACCCCAAGAAATATAAACGAAGAACACGATAACAATCACTCCTCACTTGGCAATGTGCAGCTCCTTCTTGGAAGTTTTGTAGACAACACATTACATCGATATAAAGCACGGAAGTCGGTGTGTGCTCATAATCAAGAAACCCGGCGCGTCTTTAACCCCGACGTAAGCTTACGTACACCCCACTTGACTTACCGGCGATGACGACGAACAGACAGCGTTCCACGGCCGGCCAGCGACCCGCCTGACGATTCATGTTTGTGGGTCCTCGACGGTGACAACAGCGACAACGGCGACGTATCCTTCGGCGCGAAACGTCGGTCCCGCCGTAAATATCCACACTCACACTCAAACGTCCCCAGTCGGGTTGTGTCGGAGAGGCACGCTATTCCGAGGCACGGCCAGTCCTACCGTCGACGCATCCCGTCGCGGGAACACACGGCGCTTGCCTGCACTAGCTCTCGCGGTCGGCCCGGGCCGCTCGCATCGCCGGTGTGAGGGCGGGCAAGGAGACGCAGATTGATGTCGGTGCTCGACTCGTGGCTCAGGCCGACGACTGTGGCACGCGGGTCCTCGCTCGGCGCCTCTAGCTGCGGCGAGGAGCCAACTTGATAATTATATAGAGCAGGACGATCAAAGCCCGGCGAACGGTGCAGGGGCGGGTTTGACGCGGGCAGCCGGAGTTTCACGGCGCGAGTGAGTCGTCTAGTGGGCGCTGTCTCGCGCCAGGCAAGGCGTAATCCACGCCATTGTACTGGGTCGACGCCAGTCAGTTATGCAAATCGCCCGGTTCCGCTCGCTGCATCGACGAGGGATGCGTTTGACAGGTGTCACTCACGCGAGTGACGGGCCGGGGGAGCCTCTCGCGCGGCGCCGGGAACAACTGCCAAGCGGGACGGAGGCGCGCGGGTGGGAGGGCGAGTCGCTGGGAAGCGCGGAGTAAAGGGGAGCGCGGCGATCTCGCGCGACCCTCGCTACTGGCACCTAGCGGTACCGGCGTCGATGACGTCAGCGAGTCCCGAGGCGGAAACCCTGGCCGCGTTACACTCATAAATCTATATTAAGATACCAATCTGACAGGTGAAATTACGCCACATCGCGGCCGCTTTTAAGTATTATCGAAAACATAGATCACCACGTGGTAATGCGTGTGACCGGACAGGCGTGTCGCTGCCCGGAACTCGTCAAAGCAACAGTCATACGTGTGTGTTTGCATGAAAGGATTACTTACGCAATCGATATCGGTAACGGGGGAATCCGACTGTCGTGGCAATAGGCCTACGAACGACGAGAATGACAGCGACGGCGACGGCGACGGCGACGGCGACGGCGACGGAGACGGCGACGGCGACGGCGACGGCGACGGCGACGGCGACGGCGACGGCGACGGCGACGGTGTTGATTACGATGAGACAACGACGACGACGACAACAGAGACGACGACGTCGGCGACGACGACATTTATTAACTTTTATCTTTTAATATGTCTTATCATTTTAGTATGTCTTATCAACCGTATGTGGATCACCAAACTTATTACTGGCATTTTAATGTGTAACTGAAGAAAAGTGTCCGTTTTTAATGATGTTTTACACGGACAATAAAGTATTGAATCTTTGAACGACGGAGGCTAGAAAGACCACGACGATGACGGCGGTAGTCGCAATGTGACGTCATTTGTAAAAGTACGGTCATTGATGTTTATCATAGTTATCCGACTATTTGTGGTTATATTTACGAAGACTGCTGGCGATTTGTTTAGACTTATGAGACTCGTGATCTTTTGATTGGGATGACGTCACGTGTACATTCGCTATAGGGTCTATTGACATCATTGATATTGTGAGTAAATCAACGATTTACGGGGAAAGCCGCAGCCAAAGAGGCGCAGCTTGTAAATATCAGCGACTGTCAATTAAAAACTACAATTTGCTTTTACTAAAAGTGATCCTTCTCGGATAATCCAGCTACGATAATAATTATCTGATTCTTGGCTCGTGCTCTGTCACTGTCATAATTTGCGTCTCCACATTCGTGTAGCAAAATCAAAATTACCTGCCGAGGTGTTTTCGGGAGCGAAACCAAAACGAAAGTCCTACGTGCTTGTACGCAACGTGGTATATATAATTTCAATATATGCTGTATGAAATATAAATTAAATAATACTATAAGAATAAATGTTAATAAACCGAACAACAGACCTGATCCCTGTAGGGTAAAGTGAGGTATTACGATCATAGCGAATATTACGAGAAACCACCCAATAGCTAAGCCAACATTGTGAGGTGGTGTTATCTTGTTTTAATCTCGAATTAGGGATATACATAATCTACAACCCGTTAACGCCTTCGAAATATTTCGACCTATAAAACGTCTTTGAAGTTGAGGTGTGTTGAAGTTTTCGCTGAATATAAGCCGGCCGTAATTCTTCTTTGAAACTCCTTGCCTTGGTTTTTGTCTCTGGTCGTGTCGCTGTCCCAGGTATAGAGTAGAAGAAGTAGTGGAACACGTAGCTTTCAACGCTACTTCTGTCTCAGTATAGAGTAGAAGAAGTAGCGGAACGCGTAGCTTTCAACGCTACTTCTGTCTCAGTATAGAGTAGAAGAAGTAGCGGAACACGTAGCTTTCAACGCAACTTCTGTCTCAGTATAGAGTAGAAGAAGTAGCGGAACACGTAGCTTTCAACGCTACTTCTGTCTCAGGAGAGTAGAAGAAGTAGCGGAACACGTAGCTTTCAACGCTACTTCTGTGTCAGTATAGAGTAGAAGAAGTAGCGGAACACGTAGCTTTCAACGCTACTTCTGTCTCTGTATAGAGTAGAAGAAGTAGCGGAACACGTAGCTTTCAACGCTACTTCTGTCTCTGTATAGAGTAGAAGAAGTAGCGGAACACGTAGCTTTCAACGCTACTTCTATGTCAGTATAGAGTAGAAGAAGTAGCGGAACACGTAGCTTTCAACGCTACTTCTGTCCCAGGTATAGAGTAGAAGAAGTAGCAGAACACGTAGCTTTCAACGCTACTTCTGTCTCTGTATAGAGTAGAAGAAGTAGCAGAACACGTAGCTTTCAACGCTACTTCTGTCCCAGGTATAGAGTAGAAGAAGTAGCAGAACACGTAGCTTTCAACGCTACTTCTGTCTCAGTATAGAGTAGAAGAAGTAGCAGAACACGTAGCTTTCAACGCTACTTCTGTCTCTGTATAGAGTAGAAGAAGTAGCGGAACACGTAGCTTTCAACGCTACTTCTGTCTCTGTACAGAGTAGAAGAAGTAGCGGAACGCGTAGCTTTCAACGCTACTTCTGTCTCTGTACAGAGTAGAAGAAGTAGCGGAACGCGTAGCTTTCAACGCTACTTCTGTCTCTGTACAGAGTAGAAGAAGTAGCGGAACGCGTAGCTTTCAACGCTACTTCTGTCTCTGTACAGAGTAGAAGAAGTAGCGGAACGCGTAGCTTTCAACGCTACTTCTGTCTCTGTACAGAGTAGAAGAAGTAGCGGAACGCGTAGCTTTCAACGCTACTTCTGTGTCAGTACAGAGTAGAAGAAGTAGCGGAACGCGTAGCTTTCAACGCTACTTCTGTGTCAGTACAGAGTAGAAGAAGTAGCGGAACGCGTAGCTTTCAACGCTACTTCTGTGTCAGTGCAGAGTAGAAGAAGTAGCGGAACGCGTAGCTTTCAACGCTACTTCTGTCTCAGTGCAGAGTAGAAGAAGTAGCGGAACGCGTAGCTTTCAACGTTACTTCTGTGTCAGTGCAGAGTAGAAGAAGTAGCGGAACGCGTAGCTTTCAACGCTACTTCTGTCTCAGTGCAGAGTAGAAGAAGTAGCGGAACGCGTAGCTTTCAACGCTACTTCTGTCTCAGTGTAGAGTAGAAGAAGTAGCGGAACGCGTAGCTTTCAACGCTACTTCTGTCTCAGTGTAGAGTAGAAGAAGTAGCGGAACGCGTAGCTTTCAACGCTACTTCTGTCTCAGTGTAGAGTAGAAGAAGTAGCGGAACGCGTAGCTTTCAACGCTACTTCTGTCTCAGTGTAGAGTAGAAGAAGTAGCGGAACGCGTAGCTTTCAACGCTACTTCTGTCTCAGTGTAGAGTAGAAGAAGTAGCGGAACGCGTAGCTTTCAACGCTACTTCTGTCTCAGTGTAGAGTAGAAGAAGTAGCGGAACGCGTAGCTTTCAACGCTACTTCTGTCTCAGTGTAGAGTAGAAGAAGTAGCGGAACGCGTAGCTTTCAACGCTACTTCTGTCTCAGTGTAGAGTAGAAGAAGTAGCGGAACGCGTAGCTTTCAACGCTACTTCTGTCTCAGTGTAGAGTAGAAGAAGTAGCAGAACGCGTAGCTTTCAACGCTACTTCTGTCTCAGTGTAGAGTAGAAGAAGTAGCAGAACGCGTAGCTTTCAACGCTACTTCTGTCTCAGTGTAGAGTAGAAGAAGTAGCGGAACGCGTAGCTTTCAACGCTACTTCTGTCTCAGTGTAGAGTAGAAGAAGTAGCAGAACGCGTAGCTTTCAACGCTACTTCTGTCTCAGTGTAGAGTAGAAGAAGTAGCGGAACGCGTAGCTTTCAACGCTACTTCTGTCTCAGTGTAGAGTAGAAGAAGTAGCGGAACGCGTAGCTTTCAACGCTACTTCTGTCTCAGTGTAGAGTAGAAGAAGTAGCGGAACGCGTAGCTTTCAACGCTACTTCTGTCTCAGTGTAGAGTAGAAGAAGTAGCGGAACGCGTAGCTTTCAACGCTACTTCTGTCTCAGTGTAGAGTAGAAGAAGTAGCGGAACGCGTAGCTTTCAACGCTACTTCTGTCTCAGTGTAGAGTAGAAGAAGTAGCGGAACGCGTAGCTTTCAACGCTACTTCTGTCTCAGTGTAGAGTAGAAGAAGTAGCGGAACGCGTAGCTTTCAACGCTACTTCTGTCTCAGTGTAGAGTAGAAGAAGTAGCGGAACGCGTAGCTTTCAACGCTACTTCTGTGTCAGTACAGAGTAGAAGAAGTAGCGGAACGCGTAGCTTTCAACGCTACTTCTGTCTCAGTACAGAGTAGAAGAAGTAGCGGAACGCGTAGCTTTCAACGCTACTTCTGTCTCAGTACAGAGTAGAAGAAGTAGCGGAACGCGTAGCTTTCAACGCTACTTCTGTCTCAGTACAGAGTAGAAGAAGTAGCGGAACGCGTAGCTTTCAACGCTACTTCTGTCTCAGTACAGAGTAGAAGAAGTAGCGGAACGCGTAGCTTTCAACGCTACTTCTGTCTCAGTATAGAGTAGAAGAAGTAGCAGAACACGTAGCTTTCAACGCTACTTCTGTCTCAGTATAGAGTAGAAGAAGTAGCAGAACACGTAGCTTTCAACGCTACTTCTGTCTCAGTATAGAGTAGAAGAAGTAGCAGAACACGTAGCTTTCAACGCTACTTCTGTCTCAGTATAGAGTAGAAGAAGTAGCAGAACACGTAGCTTTCAACGCTACTTCTGTCTCAGTATAGAGTAGAAGAAGTAGCAGAACACGTAGCTTTCAACGCTACTTCTGTCTCAGTATAGAGTAGAAGAAGTAGTAGAACACGTAGCTTTCAACGCTACTTCTGTCTCAGTATCGTTTAATAACAGACATATTGATGTATCGTTTTCAATATTCACCTTTGTCTTCGACTTGATCGTCTTCAGACCATAATAAACCCTTTATTTGTCACTTTCACCAGCCAACTCCCGCAGCATGCATTGCAGTTCGTGTGGCGTATTGGCGCATATGAGTATCTCTCTGGTTTTCCAAGTCAGTCTTCAGAAGATGCTTTCGAGTGCTGCCGTAAACAGCTTGGGCGATATGGTGTTTCCCTGTCGTATTCCTGTCCTGATGTTGATCTTGTTGCTTTCTTTCTATAATAGATGGTCTGTCATCTAACTGAGTCTTTCAGGTGTTCGTGAAGCAAGGACTGCTTCAGTTTGCACTGAGTCGAATGCGTTCTTGTAGTCGACGAATGTCGACAAAACTGGATATTACGTTCTAGGCACGTCTCCTTCCATTGCGTTAGACATAGCTGTGATATGTCGTTGAGTATCCGCTTCTAACTCCAACTTGCTCCCTGGCTGGTTTTCGTCGAGTGTCTTCTCTAGACTTTTCTGTAGTACTTCCGTGAGTACTATATGAACGTTTTATAACAGACATTTCGCTCTGTAGTTCTTGGTGTCTTTCATATTTCCCTTCTTTAAGATTTTTTTGATTGAATAAAAAAAATATTTCAACAACAACAATAACAACTACTACTACATTATAAATACAGTGCATACAATACAAATTGTTGAAAAAACCGGTAAAAGAAGTACTCTATTCACTGTCGTACAGCTTGGTGTAGAATTCCTTTATTCGTCTAATACTGATCATAATAATCTTGATGTGATCGCGGATTTCTCTACCCTGTTTGTCTAAGAGTGTAATCAGTCTGTCTTGGCCTAATGTCTGCGTTCTTCTGACTTTCTTCAGCCTCTTTGATTATTCCATGGTCGTTTCTCGTACGAGTTCTTGGTTATACGTCCTGACGTCCTCGTTTTTGCTTTTTCTTTGATCGTCTTGTTTCTGCGTACTCTATTAGTTCTTTATGGTCACCGTTTTCTACAATTTCTCGCCATTTCGTCATCAGGGCTCGTGCTAGTGACGACATCCTTAGTTGGCTAGCTGACTGCCGCAGCTACAGTCACCGCGCTTTGTTGCATCATGTATGTGATGGTTTCGCTCACGGCGTCCAGTTGTGTGGTGTCTCGAATCTGTTTCTCAATTCCAACTGGAATTGTGTCTTGTTTGATTCTATTTGTGCGGTATCTAATCTTTGTGACCTCATGTTCATCATGTGTTTCCTTTCCACCTCTGCGCCCAATTTGGTGTTGCTCATAACCATTCCAGTGTTGACTTGGTTGGTGATTGTTGCGTCTGTAACGATGCCTGGTTTGTAATCAATTTCGGTCTTCGTTACACAGTTTGGACTTTTGTGTGTGTGTGTGTGTGTGTGTGTGTGTGTGTGTGTGTGTGTGTGTGTGTGTGTGCGCGTGTGCGTGCGTGCGTGCGTGCGTGCGTGCGTGCGTGCGTGCGTGTGTCTCATATACACACAATATACATATAGAATGAGCAATATCAACAACGAATAAAATCATAATCATAAATGTGAAATAAACGCAGATAAAGTGAAACACAAAGCTCTACATTTGAAAACCAAAGAAGGAAATCGAAAAGAGAAAAATATAGGTTGATAGGAAACAGGCATACAATATAGGGAGCCGCTACCACCAGACAATCCCTCACACTCACTCACTTGGAGACCCAAGGGGAGGAGAAAAAGAGGAAGTCCCAGACACACCTGACGGCGGGAGGTGGAAAGAGGGAAGAAGATGACTAACAGCTGGGCAGAACTGGAAAATACGGCAACAAACTGAATGCAGAGGTGGTTACATGTACGTACGTATGTACGTACACCGCACGTACGCACGCACACACACACACACGCACGCACACACGCACGCACGCACGCACGCACGCACGCACGTCCGAATGCACACACACACGCGCGCACACAAACACATACAAATCTATATACACACATGCCATACACACATACACATAACAGTTTGTAAATCATATATACACGTGTACATGCATGCATGCACATCCACGTAGGCCTACGCACCATAATGAATATGTATAAACAATTAAATATAGGCCTACGTTATATGTTTTCAATAGCAAAACATAAATAAGTTAATTAATATATAAAATAATAAACAAACAATTAATAAAAATGTGAATATGTGTATTTGATAAAGTCCATGCGATCACACCAGATCTTTGGAAATGTTATTCTAAAAAAATTGTGTTTTCACAAATGTTTTGAATGAGATGATGTTGATAAATCATATAAACGAAGTTTCACAAGAGAAAAATGAAAACGATCAACAACTATTGAGTCTAATTGAGCTCGGGTCGTCTGTAGCAAGCAGACCTTACTGACAGAAACAGCCGTGTGATGACATGGTCATTCTCATAGTGGCTCCATCTGGAGGAGAGTTGGTGACTTATTCAGATATCAACATTATTAGAACACCGAAATGCATAGGATATCGAAGCAAACAAGTAAGACATATCTTATTTTTTAATATGTCAAGGCCAAGGAACGTTTAAATTTGTATACATCAAAATATATAACGTGCGCTAATTGGTTACCACTGGTAGGTCTACACGAATAGATCGAGGATCTAGCTTTTATTATAATATGTCATGGCGATACACCCGTCAATAATGAAAATATCTGAACAAACATACGAAACCACAATTTACTGAATTAAGCAGTCGACTGTTGCTTGATCACTTCTGACATGTCGTCAATACGGTTGCCGCAACCCGACACCCGCCCAAGCACATGCTGCAGATCGAGTTCAATGTTACATAAAGGGTCTAATTTAAGTGTATTTTTATGTGCACACGCACGCACAGCATGCATGCACACATGCACGCACGCACGCAGGGCTGGGAGGCAGACGGATAGACTACCGGAGAACGAGCGAGAGAGAGGGAGAGGGAGAGGGAGAGGGAGAGGGAGAGGGAGAGGGAGAGGGAGAGGAGAGGGAGAGGGAGAGGGAGAGGGAGAGGGAGAGGGAGAGGGAGAGAGGGAGAGGGAGAGGGAGAGGGAGAGGAGACGGAGACGGACGGACGGACGGACGGACGGACGGACGGACGGACGGACGGACGGACGGACGGACGGACGGACGGACGGACGGACGGACGGACGGACGGACGGACGGACGGACGGACGGACGGACGGACGGACGGACGGACGGACGGACGGACGGACGGACGGACGGACGGACGGACGGACGGACGGACGGACGGACGGACGGACGGACGGACGGACGGACGGACGGACGGACGGACGGACGGACGGACGGACGGACGGACGGACGGACGGACGGACGGACGGACGACGGACGGACGGACGGACGGACGGACGGACGGACGGACGACGGACGGACGAGACGGACGACGGACGGACGGACGGACGACGAGACGGACGACGGACGGACGGACGGACGGACGGACGGACGGACGGACGGACGGACGGACGGACGGACGGACGGACGGACGGACGGACGGACGGACGGACGGACGGACGGACGGACGGACGGACGGACGGACGGACGGACGGACGGACGGACGGACGGACGGACGGACGGACGGATCGGACGGACGGACGGACGGACGGACGGACTCGCAAGTATTGCGTAGTCGCATAGGTTTTAGTAGACCTATTTAGTACACAAGGTGGCAGCACTGGTGCATCACAAATGGCGTTAGAAATATCCTTCACAGATTTGAGCGTTTAGCATAAATGTAAATAATTACTTATAAAGATAATCACACGAAAATATGAAACGACCATGTGCGGCTAACTTAGCAATGCGTTGCGTCTTATCGTAGGATAAGAGGCTATTGACAGACGACATGACTAATTTGTGAAGTAGATGTTTGCATGGGTCGAACCAAATTTTTCTTTCGAAAAACAAATATTAATAAAAATGTTCCCTGATAGTACTATTTTAGTAGTCACTATAAGAAATATAATGGTAGTTGTTTCATGTATTTAAGTGAAATATTAAGCAAATTACAGATGTTTAAAGTTACAAATTTCATTTTTTGACGGTTTGCTAATGTCATTTTGCTTATAAATCACACATTAAATTGTTTCTATTGTCCCCTTGGTCATAATCACTAATTGAATTGCAACTGTGCTTGTTTCGTGTATGTAAATGAAATATTAAAGAAACTGCAATTTTTTTAATTTCCAAAAGAAATGTCCGATAATTTTCAGACAGATTTGATCTTGCCAATAAATCTTTAGAATTGCTTTCATTTGTTCTTCTGATAATAGTAATTAATTAAAATGCAATGGTGCTGCCTCCAAGTACATAGATTAAAAATTAATGAAAGTGCAATTTTATTTTTAAATTGTTTTATTTTTCTGAACATTCTCCTATTTTATTTTGTACCTAAATCACAAGAAGATAATTTTATTTTCAATTATACTGTTTTTTTGTAAACTATGATGAAGGCCAATATATACCTAATTTTTTTATTCAATTAATATATATATATATATACTGTATCATAATTTTTCAACATTGTTGTACAAATTACCTATATTCTCAAAACTAAATACTAATTTCATGTAAAACTGTCATCAAAGAATACCCCAGTAACGACATACAAAAGTCATGTTTAATATAATTTTATAAACATTAATGATAAATTATCATCAATTTTAATAATTAATATATTTAATGTAGCCAAATCAACACACAAAAGTACGAGAATGTGCTAACAAATTAAAATAATACAACAATACCAATAAACAAAATAATATATATTAGCTACATTAAACATGGCAATAATTAATTAATTTACACAGTTACATGTGCAAGCATAAGTACTTGCTAACTATTAGTAATAGTATTAATCAGACACCCGCTCGATATCAGAGTGCTTTGTATACCACAATGCATCGCGCGCACGGGAACAAGGCAAAATGGCGATGTCTTTTGAGACAGGGGCTCCATAGACGGACTTTGTGCATATTTGTGCTATCAATTAGTAAGCCATCACTGTAATCATATTATCGTCCACACAATTCTTTACACTTCTGCATATGAATCATGCTGAATCCACCTAAATAAATAGCCACAAAACATCGTTAAACATAGGCCATTTTAACTGAATAATTACTACAACTTTTTATCGACGGATTATCATGATATTTGTAGGATCACGTTCATTTATCTTTCTTCTTTCTTTATAACTTCAAAATGGCCGTATTTAACAAGATTTAACAAGATTGCCACCTAGAGATTCAACTCTAGATGGCAGCTGGACTAGGAAGCCATTTGGCTTATCGAGAGTCCAACCTATCTATCTAAGTATACCCCGCCCGTCTTAGGTATATGTCGATTTTATTTTTAAATATAATAACACTACTAGCACCTACACAATCAGCTGATAGTCTGTTCCATTCGTTTACTGTTCTTTGTGAAAATGAAAATTTTCTAATATCTAGTCTACACTGCTTCTTTGCTAATGTAACTCCATGTCCTCTAGTCCTTCTCTCTTCCTTGACTGTGAAAAAAATATTTCTGTCAATATTTTCATATCCATTCAATATTTTAAACACCTCAATCTGGTCTGCTCTCAATCTTCTGGTTTCTAGTGTTGTTAAACCACATTCTTTTAGACGCATTTCATAACTAATATTCCTGAGTTTTGGTATCATTTTGGTTGCTCTCCTTTGTACTCTTTCTAGCATATCAATATCCTTCTTGCGATATGGCCTCCATGCTTGTATACAATATTCTAAGTGAGGCCTAACTATTGTTTTATACAGCGTATTATTAGTTCTTTTTCTTTGTACACTATATTTCGCCTAATTAATCCAAGAATTTGGTTTCCCTTCGCTGCTGCAATTCCACACTGCTCTGATACCTTCATGTCAGCACTAATAGTTAACCCTAAGTTCCTTTTCCTTTAAGGTAGTATTTAATACAGTACCACCCATTGTATATCGTGCATCTTCATTAACATAATCTCGCAAATAGTTTTGAAAGCTGGGGCCTGTTAGCCTCGGTTACCAAGGCTCCGTGAGGTGGCAGCACCCTCAACTCTGCATGTTCTCTGATTTGAACATAAACAATGTTCTCTGATTTGAACATAAACAATGAAAACCAAAATACGACTCCGAGAAGAAAAATATAATTACCCGCTCTCAAGCACCATAAAAAATCAGCTATCAGCATAGAATCATGGACTGACATTATAACAACATGAGAAAAATCATAAACGAACAGGTATTTTGCGTGATAATAAACTACGGCCACTAAACCCGGACTCCTGTCTCCCATGTTGTCAGAAGGGGCGACAAATCGGTCTGACCTCCCATGCCGTGGACTTATCTATGACTTAATTTATGATCTTATTTATTTATGTTTGGCTTTCGTGAACATTCTTATATTTAAGCTTTTTTTCTACCGTAAGATAAAGCAACCATCTGAGTAATGATAACACAGACATAATGGTGAGTCGAAATTCGTTAGCAGTAATTCGCACAGCCACAAGTTGGCATCAGGCCTACGTGGCAATGGAACAAGTTGATTATGGGACGAGTTGGTATGATGCGGACTTAACCCCATACGACTTCACCGAGTTTTGTTATTGACTTTTGTTGACATTCTGCGACTTCGTTGAAGTTTTTGAATCTGCTAATTATAGCTGAACTTTCACACTAAATCAATGATTTTGAAACTGTTCTCACTTATACTTGGCCTGCTGGTTTTGATATCAGGGAACCTGCATTTCTTCAAGAAAAATTGGGGATCTTATGATAGGAAATATGGAAATTTTCCGGAGTCGGAACGCCTTGAAATGCTCGAGGAAGCTCGCAAAATGTTTCAATTTGGCTATGACAACTATATGAGACATGCCTTTCCGAAAGATGAACTGAATCCAATCTATTGTACTGGGCGTGGCCCTGATTACGAAAATCCGTGAGTTTGTTATCCTGTGTATAATGTTTCATCCACTCATGCAGTGCCCCCTGAACTGACATTAATTTGAGTCAAAGTCAGTGTATGATGTTGAAGGGATGAAACAATGATTGCCACTTGTGACTTCAAAATCCAATCTATTAAATTCATTCTAACTAACTGATACAACAAAGCTATCAGTTGATACACTGTTTCACTTCACCAACTATCCTGTCCATTGGTTTTAATATCCACAGGCACAGTAGTGTGAATTCAATTCAATAACTTTATTCCGGAACATTACATCCATATAAAAACTAAAGTATGACTAATAATTATAATTTATGTATACATAAAGCATTTTCCGCCAATGGCGACGCAGTGGTGAAGTATACAGAGCATCACTGTTCATGATATTCTGTAGTATTGCATTGCCCGATCTAGCTATACACGTCAAAAAACTATACACATTTTTTCTAATTAACATTTTACATGTGGGTAAGCCTCTTGACACAAACATGTATATAACTCGCACTACAATCTCGAGGTTCATTGCATAAAAATCATTATTCTCAAACACATCAAACACATTCTATGCTACACACAGTTTTCTCATTGACTCTGCTCTATAGCAACACCACAGCTGGCATGTATATAATGAAGTACAGTAGGATTTAAATAAAAGTACATTTTACAGATTCTGCACACATGTAAAATGTTCGGATCAAGGCATTACCCTGAGCATAAATTCTCTTGTATTGCCTAGATATGTCATCATTGTCGCATAGATCTGTGATAATATTATGCCCAAGATATCTGTACTTGGCAATGTTTCACCATTTAGCAAAAAGTTTGGAATGTGTATATCTTTCAACTTTTTACAAGAAAATATCATAACGTTACTTTTGGTACTATTGTATTTAATATCATGTTCTATCCCATATTCTGAACACACAGATACTAACATTGATAAACCCATAGATGAAGCACTAAATAATCACCATACATCAAATGGTTAATTAACGAAGAACCTATTATACATCCACTGTCGACTGACTTGACTAGTAAAATGTTATCGAACAGTTACCAAGCCAACACCCACATTTATTTGACAGTACAGTTCTGCAAACCGTAATTTTTACAATACCAGCAATGTAATGCTGAATGTTCATTATAGTTTCATTATGACTTAAAACATTGCGAGCAACATAAATGATTTGAAGGTTTTGTGAAAAATTCTGATTATTAAATTATGGCCAATTTAAACAAAGAAACTAACAAGGCCATAGTGTATACATACATACATATATATATATATATATATATATATATATATATATATATATATTATATATATAATTATATATATAATGTAAATATAATACATAATATATATATATAATATATATATATTTAT
This sequence comes from Ridgeia piscesae, assembly GCA_025642075.2. Classification (NCBI taxonomy): domain Eukaryota; kingdom Metazoa; phylum Annelida; class Polychaeta; order Sabellida; family Siboglinidae; genus Ridgeia; species Ridgeia piscesae. The sequence continues at coordinate 49,546 of JAODUO010001103.1, read as the reverse complement.
ATTATGTAAATATTATACATAATAATGGTGTACTTCGGGTGTAGCATTTAGCACCATTATAAACACTGGAGTGATGTACCTCGGTATGAAACCCCACAGTTATTTAAGTTGGCATTACACCTGGCTCTATGTTATATTAATGAAAATACTGATTGTCTTTCAAAATATCTTGTCTCTATAATATTTGGTCCATAACTGACTACCAGTACATCAACTGTTATTTCTTTATTTCAGTTCCAACATAAATATCAATGATGTTCTCGGCGACTATGCATTGACCCTTGTGGATAGCCTTGATACACTAGCAGTAAGTATTTTAAGCATCTTTTACTTCAAGCTAAGAGAGCGCAGTCAGAGTGGCTCAGAGGTAGAGCTTCGGACTTTCGTCTAAGAGAAGCCAGGTTCAAATCCCGTGCTGCGTTAATAAACCTTGGGCAAGTTTTTTTACTCTACATTGCTCCATGTCACTCAGCTGAATGAATTGGTACCTGGTTATAGACAGTGGTGGATATTTGTACGAACAACTTTTGTGCAATAATTGCAGCATGGCTGGATGCTTCCCAGAGAAGCTGAGAGAGTGTTTGATTGAACAGGTCTGCCAGCGAAGTAAAGTGTAAAGCACTTTGAGCAGTTCTGAAGACTGGATACTGTGCTATATAAGAAATTGCATTTTTTTTCTTTTAAGATATGGTTATATTTGGACTACTGCTCAGAGGCATAGTAAGTGTTAAATTTACTGGCATAACATGGTTTGTTGGGTTTTAAAGCCAATTCTTCACCTGGTGTAGCCAGTCATGAATTTGATCTTGATGTTCAATATTTAACATTTTACTGGTTTAAAAACATGATAGCAGCATTGGTTTCATAAAAATGTATGTATATATATATATACATATATATATATATATATATATATATATATATATATATATATATATATATATATATATATATATATTATATATATATATATTGTGTGTGTGTGTGTGTGTGTGTGTGTGTGTGTGTGTGTGTGTGTGTGTGTGTGTGTGTGTGTGTGTGTATGTGTGTGTGTATGTATGTATGTATGTATGTATGTATGTATTTTGTTTAAATGGTTGAAATAATTGACTATGATTATATGATAACTGGTTATTACCACTGTAGTACACCCAGGTAGAGACCTTGAGCCCAATGAATTTGTTGGTCGCATGTTTACTAAGACAGCAAGAACAGTTTATAATATAAATAAAGGAATACTGTTCGTATTGTGTATTATTGTAAAGGTTCCAGTGCCAAGTTGTTGTTTTTTTGCAAATAATTTTTAGCAATAATTTAATTGAGGAGACATGTTTAAATCTATTTTTACAGTAGAGCATATATTTAATCTATACTAACTCTTGCTAATATTATGACATTGCTTATGTCTGTCCTAAATTTTATGTCATAAATAAAGAAAACATTTAACTACAACAGTAGATATGTAATATCTTAATGATGAACATTGTTTTCAGGTTATGGGCAATACGAGTGAATTCAAGCGTGCCGTCCAGTTGGTTATTGAACATGTATCTTTTAACAAATCTAACACAGTGCAAGTGTTTGAAGTCACGATAAGGTAAATGGAACCTCTCTTGTAATATGATTTAAAAGCCAGCAGGATATTTGATTTAAACGATTTTATTTATATCATAACCTATATCACTCTAAAAAAATACATTATTGATTTATTATACATATTTGTTCTATTTTACCCACTGTTTTGTAAGAAATTATATGAATGTAACACATATACAGTTTGTATGATATGGTTTCATTTAATGTTTTTATTGATCAGGTTATGTTCATTTATCAGTGTTATTCTTATTGAATTATTTCCTAGATTATTATGTATTTTTAAGACTAATAGGTAATTTATGTATTTATTATTTTTAGAAACACTACGCTATTTAATACTGTATTTTTTAATTTTAGTTATTTATACATATACACATACCCATATATATCTTATTATTTAAAAAAAAAATATTCTGCTTATTGTATAACAATATACTTTTTATCTATTCCCATATTAATATCTTGTGAAGTGCCACAAACAATTATGCATGTGTCGCACTATTTGAAATCAAATATATTATTAAATATTATTATACTGAATGCAATGAAGCTACAGCAGCATTTCTTCACGGGGCAGTACTGTTATCCTTGTGAAGCAGATGACGTTGTGATTATAGGATCCTCGGAGGTCTTCTGTCTGCCCATCTCATCATCCGAGACCCACTCCAACCTTTTGGCAATGTGGTTCCACCTGACTACGACAATGAACTGCTTCAAATGGCACATGATCTCGCTAACCGACTCATGCCTGCTTTTGACTGCACTGGCACGGGTATACCATACCCCCGGGTTAGGTCTTGTTCATTCTTTTCCTTTTCTCGACACTATTCCTACATCTCGATCTATCTCTTTGGGCATATTCTGTTTATCTCCACAAATTGTTGGAACAAATATTGCTATTTTGCACAAGTGGCTCCACCTAGCCGGGGTGTTGAACATTTTGAAGTGGAGAGGTTCCGTCATGTGACTATAAATATGTTAAGTGAAGTTGTTGCCGATTACTTACTATTTATGAACACAAGTTCTTTTTACTCACATATGTTACAAGTAATTACTTACAGTGTTGTTGTTTGATTCACAAAACATAACACTGCCTAGATGGGAGTTTCTATGGCTGTGAAATCTGTTTGTCTGCCTAGATTCTCCACTTTCGGTTGCAACACAGACAACGTATAGAATATGTCCCCAGACAATTAAATCACTTGGTTTGTTTGACCTGAATAACCAACTCAGTCAAATCGTTTATTCAAACAACTCAACCGTGTTGAATGCACACATGAAGTAAACAGCTTTTCATTATAAGATGCAAATTTATTAAAAGCATGAAAGAAGAAACATCAAAATAAGAATACTTTTGAAGTCGCATTACTCCTTTGTCGATTCCACAGTAGATCCCCAAATCTCCCAAGCTTATCATTACGTAATTCTTTAATGTTCTATCTTAGGCATTTGAAGGTTCTCATCTACCTTTCTGGTTTCAGTGTAAAAGGTTTGCAGAACTGTATAATTTAGAATGCAGGTTGCCCACCACGGGTCTGGTTTCAGTGTAAAAGGTTTGCGGAACTGTATAATTTAGAATGCAGGTTGCCCACCACGGGTCTGGTTTCAGTGATTTAACAAGATTTAACAAGATTTAACAAGATTGCCACCTAGAGATTCAACTCTAGATGGCAGGTGGACTAGGAAGCCATTTGACTTATCGAGAGTCCAACCTATCTATCTAAGTATACCCCGCCCTTCTTAGGTATATGTCGATTTTATTTTTAAATATATTAACACTACTAGCACCTACACAATCAGCTGATAATCTGTTCCATTCGTTTACTGTTCTTTGTGAAAATGAAAATTTTCTAATATCTAGTCTACACTGCTTCTTTGCTAATGTAACTCCATGTCCTCTAGTCCTTCTCTCTTCCTTGACTGTGAAAAAAATATTTCTGTCAATATTTTCATATCCATTCAATATTTTAAACACCTCAATCTGATCTCCTCTCAATCTTCTGGTTTCTAGTGTTGTTAAACCACATTCTTTTAGACGCATTTCATAACTAATATTCCTGAGTTTTGGTATCATTTTGGTTGCTCTCCTTTGTACTCTTTCTAGCATATCAATATCCTTCTTGCGATATGGCCTCCATGCTTGTATACAATATTCTAAGTGAGGCCTAACTATTGTTTTATACAGCGGTATTATTAGTTCTTTTTCTTTGTACACTATATTTCGTCTAATTAATCCAAGAATTTGGTTTCCCTTCGCTGCTGCAATTCCACACTGCTCTGATACCTTCATGTCAGCACTAATAGTTAACCCTAAGTCCTTTTCCTTTAAGGTAGTATTTAGTACAGTATCACCCATTGTATATTGTGCATCTTCATTCCCATGTCCTGTGTGAAGGCACTTACACTTTCCAAAATTAAACAGCATTTGCCACTTCTCAGACCATTCTATCAACTTATTAAGATCATCTTGTAAATGCTGTCTATCTGCATCACTTTTAATTTTCCTAAACACTTTTGTGTCGTCCGCAAACTTCAACACCTTGCTTGTTATGTCATCATCCAAATCATTGATATATATTAAGAATAAAATAGGTCCCAGTACTGATCCCTGCGGTACTCCACTCAAAACCGTTTTCCAGTTTGAAACCTCCCCATCAACTACTACTCTTTGTCTTCTATCAATAAGCCATTTTTCTATCCAGTTGATCATTCCATTTCCTATGCCATGGGCCTTTAGTTTAAGTAGTAGTCTTTGGTGTGGCACTTTGTCAAAGGCTTTTTAAAATCTAAGTAGATTATATCTACTGGTGATCCCTCATCTAGCCACTTTGTGACATCTTCCAAAAAACATAACATATTTGTTAAGCATGACCTCGCTTTTAAAAACCCATGTTGAGATGGGTTTATCAATTTATTTTTAACAAGAAAATCAACCAGGTGATCTTTAATTAGTCTTTCTAATAGTTTGTAAATCACCGATGTTAAACTCACTGGTCTATAGTTCTCTGACTTGTTTCTCGAACCTTTTTTAAATAATGGTATAATGTTTGCTTCTTTCCATTCTAACGGAACTATTCCCTCCTCTAATGACAAATTGAACACAGTTGCAAGCGGTATGCTGATTTGTTCTACAATTTCCAATAGTAATTTGGGAGGAATCCCATCCACTCCAGGTGATTTATTATCCTTCATATCTCTTATTTTCATAGCTACCATTGTTGGGGTTACAATTAGTTGTCCTAAATAGTCAAACTCTCTCCCTTTGAACTTAGTCTCAAGTACTGGTAATATATAATATCTTCCCTGGTAAACACTGAACTAAAGTACTCATTTAGGTTTTCTGCCATTAAGAATCCCTCTGTTATTATGTTTCCATCACTACCTTCTAGAGGATCGACCTTATCCTGAACTTTCTGTTTACTTCGAACATACGCATAAAAACTCTTGCTGTCATGTTTTATATTAAAAGCTGTAAAAGGTTTGCGGAACTGTATAATTTAGAATGCAGGTTGCCCACCACGGGTCTGGTTTCAGTGTAAAAGGTTTGCGGAACTGTATAATTTAGAATGCAGGTTGCCCACCACGGGTCTGGTTTCAGTGTAAAAGGTTTGTGGAACTGTATAATTTAGAATGCAGGTTGCGCACCACGGGTCTGGTTTCAGTGTAAAAGGTTTGCGGAACTGTATAATTTAGAATGCAGGTTGCCCACCACGGGTCATTGACTGTTGTATGTTGGTGCGTAGGTCAACTTAATGACGGGTGTCCCAAAGAACTGTCTCAACCTGACCTGTACGTCTGGCGCTGGTAGCCTCATGTTGGAGTTCGGTCTACTGAGTAGGTTGCTAGGAGACCCGGTTTACGAGATGGTTGCGAGGCGGGCCATTGATCGCCTGTGGACACATCGCAGCAACATCACAGGCCTGTTTGGTGGGTTTGTTGGCTACATTTTTATTAAGTAATTAATTTATTGTATATATATTTTTAAATGTGTTTTTATATAATTGTTCACCCTTGTGAACAGGGCATTAGCTCCCGTCAAATTATGTTGTTGTTATTTACAGTAGTAGTAGTAGTAGTACACCCTGTAGTAGTAGTAGTAGTAGTAGTAGTAGTAGTAGTAGTAGAGTAGTAGGTAGTAGTAGTAGTAGTAGTAGTAGTAGTGTAGGTAGCACTAGTAGAGTAGAGTAGTAGCAGTAGAGTAGCACGAATAGTAGTAGTAGTAAGTAGAGTAGTAGTAGTAGTAGTAGAGTAGAGTACACCGTAATAGTAGTAGTAGTAGTAGTAGAGCAGTAGCAGAGCAGCAGTAGTAGAGTAGGAGAGTACAGTAAGTAAGCTAGTAGTAGTAGTAGTGAGTAGTAGCACTGTAGTAGAGATAGCAGTAGTGCAGTAGCTAGTAGTAGTAGTAGAGTCACTGTAAGTAGTAGTAGTAGTAGTAGCAGCTAGTAGTAGTAGTAGTAGTAGTAGTAGTAGTAGCAGCTAGCAGTAGATAGTAGTAGTAGTAGTAGTAGTAGTAGTAGTAGTAGTAGTACCTGTAGTAGTAGTAGTAGTAGTAGTAGTAGTAGTAGTAGTAGTGTAGTAGTAGTAGTAGTAGTATAGTAGTAATAGTAGTAGTAGACTAGTATAGTAGTAGTAGTACGATAGTAGTATGTAAGCTAGTAGTAGCAGTAGAGTAGTAGTAGTAGTAGTAGTAGTACACCTGTAGTAGTAGTAGTAGTAGTAGTAGAGTACACCTGTAGAGTAGTAGAGTAGTAGTGTGTGTGTGTAGTAGTAGTACACCTGTGTAATAGTAGTAGTAGTAGTAGTAGTAGTAGTAGTAGTAGTAGTACACCCTGTAGTAGTAGTAATAGTAGTAGCAGTAGCAGTAGCAGTCAGTAGTAGTAGTAGTACACCTTGTAGTAGTAGTAGTAGTAGTAGTAGTAGTAGTAGTAGTAGTAGTACACCCTGTAGTAGTCGATTTTATTTATAATATATTCTTTTCCATGTTATGATAACTTTAAACTTCAGACCTTTTTATCAATACTGTTTTTTTCACGTAACAGATGGCATATGATCCTCTTGAAGACATTTCTTTTCTGTTCATGATAATTATGGGAATATGACAACGGATAGAACAGAACATTATTTCATACTAAAAGTGACTGTTTTTATGTGTCTGGTGTTTACCAAATAATGCAAAATATGCATACAGATGTAAGCTGTGGCAAAGGTAATATGAAACGTGTCAGTCAGGCACAGGTTGAGTATTTTCAAGCAACCTATTAACTTTTCTGATCCCATCATGTGCAAAATTAATTCTGTTTACCAAAGCACTCGTACACGCTTAGCAAAATATGATTTTAGACTTCCAAAAATAAAAGAATACAGCAAACTTCATTATGATGAATTATGACATATAACATGCAATTATCCAGAAAATAACATTATTTACATGAGTAATAAAATGTGGCTTATCTGCAGGTAGTATCAGTTGGTTGAGGTCTAATTGGTTAAGATGATGATCAGTACAGCGCGAAAGATAAAAGGAGATGTTACCTGATCTTAAAGCAGCAACAGAGGGGAGAAGTTCTTGCTCTGCTCTCTACTGGTGTCTTTGACCAGTTGCCTTTCATCTCCTGGTCAAGCAAGCTCAGTTAAAGCAGGCTCAGTGAAGGTTGACTCTCAGCCGCTGTTGTTTCAGTTAAAGCAGGCTCAGTGAAGGTTGACTCTCAGCCGCTGTTGTTTCAGTTAAAGCAGGCTCAGTGAAGGTTGACTCTCAGCCGCTGTTGTTTCAGTTAAAGCATGCTCAGTGAAGGTTGACTCTGAGCCGCTGTTGTTTCAGTTAAAGCAGGCTCAGTGAAGGTTGACTCTCAGCCGCTGTTGTTTCAGTTAAAGCAGGCTCAGTGAAGGTTGACTCTCAGCCGCTGTTGTTTCAGTTAAAGCAGGCTCAGTGAAGGTTGACTCTCAGCCGCTGTTGTTTCAGTTAAAGCAGGCTCAGTGAAGGTTGACTCTCAGCCGCTTGTTTCTGTTGTTTCAGTTAAAGCAGGCTCAGTGAAGGTTGACTCTCAGCCGCTGTTGTTTCAGTTAAAGCAGGCTCAGTGAAGGTTGACTCTCAGCCGCTGTTGTTTCAGTTAAAGCAGGCTCAGTGAAGGTTGACTCTCAGCCGCTGTTGTTTCAGTTAAAGCAGGCTCAGTGAAGGTTGACTCTCAGCCGCTGTTGTTTCAGTTAAAGCAGGCTCAGTGAAGGTTGACTCTCAGCCGCTGTTGTTTCAGTTAAAGCAGGCTCAGTGAAGGTTGACTCTCAGCCGCTGGTTGTTGAGGCTCAGTGAAGGTTGACTAGCCGCTGTTGTTTCAGTTAAAGCAGGCTCAGTGAAGGTTGACTCTCAGCCGCTGTTGTTTCAGTTAAAGCAGGCTCAGTGAAGGTTGACTCTCAGCCGCTGTTGTTTCAGTTAAAGCAGGCTCAGTGAAGGTTGACTCAGCCGCTGTTGTTTCAGTTAAAGCAGGCTCAGTGAAGGTTGACTCTCAGCCGCTGTTGTTTCAGTTAAAGCAGGCTCAGTGAAGGTTGACTCAGCCGCTGTTGTTTCAGTTAAAGCAGGCTCAGTGAAGGTTGACTCTCAGCCGCTGTTGTTTCAGTTAAAGCAGGCTCAGTGAAGGTTGACTCTCAGCCGCTGTTGTTTCAGTTAAAGCAGGCTCAGTGAAGGTTGACTCTCAGCCGCTGTTGTTTCAGTTAAAGCAGGCTCAGTGAAGGTTGACTCTCAGCCGCTGTTGTTTCAGTTAAAGCAGGCTCAGTGAAGGTTGACTCTCAGCCGCTGTTGTTTCAGTTAAAGCAGGCTCAGTGAAGGTTGACTCTCAGCCGCTGTTGTTTCAGTTAAAGCAGGCTCAGTGAAGGTTGACTCTCAGCCGCTGTTGTTGCAGGTAACGTCATTGACATTCACACAGGAGAATGGGTTGGACGAATGAGTGGACTCGGCGCTGGAATTGATTCCTTTTATGAATACATGCTTAAGGTATGTTGTCTATCAGCAGTGGCGCAGTGGCGCAGTGGCACAGTGGTGCAGTGGCACACTGGTGATTGGCACAGTGGCGCAGTTGTGCTGTGCTCTGCTGTGGTACAGCGGCTAGAGCTTTGGACTTTCGACTATGAGAACCCGGGTTAGAATCCTGGGCTGCTGTGTCAAACCTTGGGGAAGTTCTTTCACTCTATATTGCTCCAGTTCACTCAGCTGTATAAATGAGTACCTGAATAGTATAATCAGGTGGATATTTGTGTATGAATAGTCATTGCGCACTAATTGCAGCACCAAATTGTAGAAGCTTGGTTCTATTTCTTGTAGAGAATAGGTCTGGTTTTTACAGAGACAATCCTCTTTACAGATACATCTTGTTGGTTATGGAGAGTTGGTCATGTTTCTTGTACATTTTTATCACGGTTTTTATAGAAACACTGCATTGTGACTATGGTTATACTTATGATTACTTTATTGACATTGTTTTATAATTATAATTCAAATTGTGGACGATTATAGTAATGAATTGTAATTGAATGGAGTTAACATTCCATCGTTTTTACAGCTGATATGCATCCCAGAGAAGCTGAGTTGGCGTCTGATTGAATAGGTCTGCCAGGGAAGTAAAATGAAAACTTGTAAAGTGCTTTTAGCAATCCGGAGGACTGGATACTGCGCTATATAAAAACATACCTTTTTATATGTATACAATTGCTACATAGCAACAAAACATTTCCCTTTGCAGGCATTTATCCTGTTGGGAAACAGGGAGGACCTGAAGAGGTTTAATGACTCATACCAGACAATCAGGTTCTACTTACGAAGGGGGTGAGTCAATACAATACACTTACCCGATCAAACAAACAAGTATTTATTCAAAGAAATCAGCTTGCGGTAATATTTTGCAGACCAAGCTTATCAGTGAAAACCACAACAGGAGTAATATCACAGTTAGGCAATTTTTTTTATTCAAGTAAGTTTTACTGATAATGCATGAACTATATTTATGCAATGTTTTACCTCACTAACTGCAGTTATTGCATATCATTCTGGCCCGCTGATGTTGTTGCTAGGCGACCACATTGCAATAAGGGAACAGGCTACCCACCCATATATGTCAATGTGGACATGATCAACGGGGAAATGACCAACAACTGGATCGATTCATTACAGGCTGCCTGGCCTGGCGTGCAGGTCGGTTTTTGTACACAAATACATGCATGCATGGAACTGAAGTTACTGTGCCTCTGTCAGTATGCATTTAATGTATATGTAACTACCTCTTAATGATTACATATGTGTGCACAGCATGAAGGAAAATACATTGCATATACACCATTTAATTTCATTGAAAGACGTGTTGTAATATATTCTGATGTACCAGGTACCCTAACCTCTGAACTGAGGATTTTTTTGTTATGATTGCCACCACATTTCCATTCATATTTGTTTTATAGATGTTTTTGGATTTTGTTTGTGAAAGCAGTTTTGCTTAGACAGTTTCACGTGTTGTATATTCAGTTGTTAAAAAGTTGTTACTTAGAAAATTAAGATGATAAATATTATATATGTATCAATGATTTAGCTAGAAGGTATAATTTTACATAAGTTAGACATAGGTTTTTGAAAATACGCCATGTGGGGAGCGGTGGTCGCGCGGTAGAGCGCCGGACTGTCAATCGAGGGGACGGTAGTTCAATCCCACCTACCACCGTTTCGAAACTTAGGCAATTTCTTCACCCCACATTTGCCTGTGTCTTTCGGAAGAGATGGTGGTCCCTTCTGTCTGGTGTCTATGCCAGGGGAAGTAAAGATCCCATACAGGGGGTAAATGTGTAACCTGTAGTGGACTCACAAATTCTAGAGAAGAACAACTCCTGCGTTAGCCTAAGTTTGGGCTGTCTGGAGGTAATCGCCTAAGAAAAAATGGTCTCCCAGTTTGTTTCTGGAACTTGAAGTAACTAATTCGGAAGTATTGTGAGGGTAAAGATATTAGAATCTGCTTATTTTTGGGACGTCAACAATACTTATAAACTGGTACGCAATAATAAAAATAACCGTCTGTTTCAGACATAAAGGTACATCACCTGATGAAAGTTCAGAGTAAAATACTTTGAAAGAAATTATTTATAATACAAATGTTACAGTAACAAAATGTAATCACCTCTACCTCTGGTTACATACTTCACCCGTTGTGTTTTGTGACATTGTAATCAGGTGCTCAATGGAGACATCGAGGAAGCAATCTGTAGCCATGCCCTCTACTACGCCATCTGGCAGAAGTACGGCGCACTACCCGAACGTTTCAACTGGCACCTGAAGACACCTGAGGTCAGCTTCTACCCACTGCGCCCTGAGCTGATCGAGTCGACCTACCTGCTCTACCGTGCTACCCATAATCCTTTCTACCTGCACGTTGGCCGCAACATCCTGCGTAGTCTCAACAACCACACAAAAGTCAAGTAGGTCAACGCAGCTTCTCGGGTTAATTATTAACTATACTAACTGACATCCACACAGACGCAACAGCTCCAGGGCATCAGTTATCACCATTACCCGGTACTTAATTTTCATTTTTCAGTATTATTGCTATGGAATTATTTGCTAGATTAATTATTATTATGTGTTTTTAGTGGTAATAGGTAATTTATAGATTAATTTACTCCTTTATTTTTAGAAATGCTATGTTATTTAATGCTGTGTTAATTGTTGTTACTTATACACATATAGGTTTTATTGAATAAAAATATTAGTAATATTATTGTATAAATTATCCTTTTTATATATTGTAATAGTAATGCAGCTGTGACGCACAACGAACGATTACGAATGTGGCGCTATATGAAATATATTATTATTTTATTAATTATTGCTGCATAATCAGAATCTGTATTGAATGTATACAAGTCATATTGCAGGCAGTTTGCAGCCTTGGGGCAAGATGCCTGACCTCGGGGCACGGCTAATGTGATAGCAATAGGAATATGACCAATCAGTAACATAATAGAAACTTGTCCAGGAGCCGGTATACAAAATTGACCTACTTGTTTAATGATAGCCGTTGGTCATAAAGTTAATTTAATCAACTTACCCTCAAGATGCAGTGCAAGCTTTATGTTTGCCACCAACTACATTAAGTCTTTTAATGAATGCATTCGTTCATCCATATTTAGTCTTTTATGTCGTATTCAACAGTCGGATAATCTTCTTTTTATTAATTACCTACATACTGATATTCATTATAAGAGCTGTATGTACACATACTGGAGGTCGCTATTATACACATGACATTAGTATTGTATTTTTTTAATCAAATTTTTAATATTTATTTTTACAACTTATTTAATTAATTTCCTGGTATATTTATCCATAATTTTGTTAACTTTACACTTATATCTTTACATCGATGATATAATTGCTTTGATTGTATTATATGTATTGTACTTTTCATATTTTTTCATTGTATCTTATGTATATAATATAGGGACGACGTCTTGTTTGAAATAAAAACTTTATTATTATATTATCATTAAAGTACAGTTCATAAACAAGGGTCAATCAATTATGGAATTATGAACAATTGCACTCGCTGTGACCAAACAACATTTGAAGTCAGAACATGAAATAACATTATTGTATTGTACCCCACAGATGTGGCTATGCAACAATACACGATGTACAACGCAAAGACCTCGAAGATCGCATGGAAAGCTTCTTTCTTAGTGAAACTTGCAAGTATTTGTATCTGGTAAGTGATTTGGTGAGTTGCTAGCTCAGTGAAGCATGCAACATACTTATCTAATTACATTTAAGAACATAAATTACAGTTCTATGTAATTCACCACATATAATAAATAATGTTTTACCATAATTGTTATAGAGCTAATATCCATGTGTCTAGTCAAGCATGTCATTCAAAATTAACACAGCTCTGAAGGCCAAAGACCATAAACCTTTTGATCTGTCAATTAAAGAAACATCGGATCGGACCGCATGACTGCCAACTTTTCAGCGAATACCGCTATTTACACTTCAAAACTAATAATGCAAGTATTGTTTATATTTGATGTTAACACAAGTCGTCTGCTAATTGTGAGTTGAGTTTTATAAAGTTCAAGGACACACTGACTTAACAGAACAGGTGTAGAAACTACTTCTAGGTTATATTTTGTTTCAGCTATTTGACCATAGCAACCATGTGAATAAAGACGCTGTGCGGTACTTATTCACAACGGAAGGACACCTGATACCAATTAGTCGACAACTCACTCAGCAGCCTTGGTTAGACGACATCAACACAGAGTCCACTGTGGAAGATTTTAAAAGTAAACGGACAGAAAATGACAATCCAGTTACATACGGACACACTCACAATTCTACAGGCAGTGTAGGTTGAACTTTGTACACTGGAGACATGTTTCATTGAATCACTTGCCAACTGTTGTGCTAATAAGGGTATTTAGTGTGTAATTATCAAATGCTGAAATGAGTTTAGAATACATATGTCGACATAATAAGCATAATTACTAATAATTTACAGGTGTATATCACTGATGGAAATACACCAGTTACACAATGTTTGTGTACAAGTATAGTCAATTGTCTTGTTCTAACTTTCACAAGCCATTTCCAAAGGTACACTTATCTAAAACTTGTCACTAAATGAAGGTGTACTTTTTATAAAATAATGTAGTTACTGAAAAAATTGGCTGTTCATTACAAAAGTGTTTAAAGTGTGTAAAGTTTTTCTGATCCACACAGAATTGTTTATCAGAGTTTGTTGTTATGTTTCAGTGTGGCCACATCCCCAAAGAAAGGCGCTTCTTTCTTCCAATCGAGAGTCGGTACTTACAACAACTCGAATCACTCATAGGTGTCATATAATAAACATACGTTATATAATTAACATACATCATAGAATTAACACATCATTTCATAAGTATCTGTGTAATAAACCGTTTGCCTTTCACCTGTGCCTCGTTGTGTCATACAATAAACATGTAGATATCATGTGACGCATCATCTCATGGTTTACATGTTGGCCTGCAGTCATCAAAGGACACCATTAAATTGGGATGAGTGAGATCTTTCATTCAACGACTCATCAAGTCGGTCATGTCATAAAATTACATGACACTTATGTCATCATAAAATACTTGTGTCACACTGTAAATTATTATACTGTGTACATGACATGTTATCATGATAAATTTATTAAGAAACGTTTCTGTCAACATGTAATTAAACAATATAAGCAACCCGCCATTCTTTATTTTTGATTTGACACAAATGTGGATTTCAAACAACACTTGCATTTTTTGTTTTAACACAACTTTTATTTGCAGTGTAATCTCATACGTTAACATTGTCAACTTTACAGGATGTGCTTATCATCCAAACAGTCAATCATATGTTCTTTAAGAATGTATATTACATATTGTACACTGTTGCCAGTTGAAGAACATAAGCACAGTGGCTGTTAACTTCCAAGAACAAGTTTGGAAGGTGTTTTATTCCACAATTATTCTACAGGTTTTTGTTGAAATATCCTCAGTAGTTTTCTGATTTATTGCTAAAACAGAAGCCAGTAGGCTTCAGTCGGTCACATACATTCAACAGTGTGTAACATTACTGTCATACATCAAATAGTGTAATCTTGCATATTGTCACTCATTCAGTGCTGTCATTTGAACCTGTAGTTGTACATCTATTCATCAATGTAACCTGGAAGACACAAGCAGATGACATACAGCTCTGCTGAAATATAAGTTGCACAAGATGTGCCCATAATAAAATAGGTAAAGATTATAACAAAAAACCACAACAGCACCAGATTTATGTAATGCACAGTATCATAATAAAAATGCACACATAAACAATCCATATTCTCTAAAGCAAGACATGATCTAGTATGGTCACTTCAATTATACATGTATTTTTGTCTAATACAATGTAAGGTACAGATCTTGTATTGGTCTCGTCTGTGATTGTAGTTAGCTATCTGTTGCTCTCACACTGGCCTGTACGGGTCAGATCTGCTCTGAGCCAGGATATTAGAAGCACAAGTCATTTGCATAGCAGGGGAAGTGTGACATGGTAAATGTGTGGTGAACCGTCATTGCATCAGTCCTGCACATAGAGCTGTGTTTGCAGTACATCTACGTAGGCACTGGGTTGTCTTCTTGATGTGTGTAGTACCTTTTTAGGCCGTACAATGACAAACTGTTTTTTATCTCTATAGATGGGATATGAGTGATCTGTGTAGATGGGGATGATCTCTATTGCCTGGATGGAGTGATCTGTGTAGATGGAGGTGATCTATATTGACTAGATGGAGTGATCTGTGTAGATGGGGGTGATCTCTATTGACTGGATGGAGTGATCTGTGTAGATGGGGGTGATCTCTATTGACTAAATGGGGTGATCTGTGTAGATGGGGTGATCTCTATTGACTAGATGGAGTGATCTGTGTAGATGGGGGTGATCTCTATTGACTGGATGGAGTGATCTGTGTAGATGGAGGTGATCTCTATTGACTAGATGGAGTGATCTGTGTAGATGGGGGTGATCTCTATTGACTGGATGGAGTGATCTGTGTAGATGGGGGTGATCTCTATTGACTGGATGGGGTGATCTGTGTAGATGGGGTGATCTCTATTGACTGATGGAGTGATCTGTGTAGATGGGGGTGATCTCTATTGCCTGGATGGAGTGATCTGTGTAGATGGGGTGATCTCTATTGCCTATGGAGTGATCTGTGTAAGGGATTATTGCCTGGATAGTGATCTGTGTAGATGGGGGTGATCTCTATTGCCTGGATGTAGTGATCTGTGTAGATGGAGGTGATCTCTATTGACTAAATGGGGTGATCTGTGTAGATGGGGGTGATCTCTATTGACTAGATGGAGTGATCTGTGTAGATGGGGGTGAGCTATATTGACTAGATGGAGTGATCTGTGTAGATGGGGGTGATCTCTATTGACTAGATGGAGTGATCTGTGTAGATGGAGGTGATCTCTATTGCCTGGATGGAGTGATCTGTGTAGATGGGGGTGATCTCTATTGCCTGGATGGAGTGATCTGTGTAGATGGAGGTGATCTCTATTGACTAAATGGGGTGATCTGTGTAGATGGGGTGATCTCTATTGACTAGATGGAGTGATCTGTGTAGATGGGGGTGATCTATATTGACTAGATGGAGTGATCTGGGTAGATGGGGTGATCTCTATTGCCTGGATGGAGTGATCTGTGTAGATGGGGGTGATCTCTATTGCCTGGATGGAGTGATCTGTGTAGATGGGGGTGATCTCTATTGACTAAATGGGGTGATCTGTGTAGATGGGGGTGATCTCTATTGACTAGATGGAGTGATCTGTGTAGATGGGGTGATCTCTATTGACTAGATGGAGTGATCTGTGTAGATGGGGGTGATCTCTATTGACTAGATGGAGTGATCTGTGTAGATGGGGTGATCTCTATTGACTAGATGGAGTGATCTGTGTAGATGGGGTGATCTCTATTGACTAGATGGAGTGATCTGTGTAGATGGGGGTGATCTCTATTGACTAGATGGAGTGATCTGTGTAGATGGGGTGATCTCTATTGACTAGATGGAGTGATCTGTGTAGATGGGGTGATCTTTATTGACTAGATGGAGTGATCTGTGTAGATGGGGTGATCTCTATTGACTAGATGGAGTGATCTGTGTAGATGGGGTGATCTCTATTGACTAAATGGGGTGATCTGTGTAGATGGGGGTGATCTCTATTGACTAGATGGAATGATCTGTGTAGATGGGGGTGATCTTTATTGACTAGGTGGAGTGATCTGTGTAGATGGGGGTGATCTCTATTGACTAGATGGAGTGATCTGTGTAGATGGGGGTGATATCTATTGCCTGGATGGAGTGATCTGTGTAGATGGGGGTGATCTATATTGCCTGGATGGAGTGATCTGTGTAGATGGGGGTGATCTATATTGACTAGATGGAGTGATCTGTGTAGATGGGGGTGATATCTATTGCCTGGATGGAGTGATCTGTGTAGATGGGGGTGATCTATATTGCCTGGATGGAGTGATCTGTGTAGATGGGGGTGATCTCTATTGACTAGATGGAGTGATCTGTGTAGATGGGGGTGATCTCTATTGCCACAAGCAGATGACATACAGCTCTGCTGAAATATAAGTTGCACAAGATGTGCCCATAATAAAATAGGTAACGATTATAACAAAAAACCACAACAGCACCAGATTTATGTAACGCACAGTATCATAATTAAAATGCAGACATAAACAATCCATATTCTCTACAGCAAGACACGGTCGAGTATGGTCACTTCAATTATACATGTATTTTTGTCTAATACAATGTAAGGTACAGATCTTGTATTGGTCTCGTCTGTGATTGTAGTTAGCAATCTGTTGCTCTCACACTGGCCTGTACGGGTCAGATCTGCTCTGAGCCAGGATATTAGAAGCACAAGTCATTTGCATAGCAGGGGAAGTGTAACTGTGACATGGTAAATGTGTGGTGAACCGTCATTGCATCAGTCCTGCACATAGAGCGGTGTTTGCAGTACATCTATATAGGCACTGGGTTGTCTTCTTGATACGTGCAGTACCTTTTTAGGCCGTACAACGACACACTGTTTTTTTTTAATCTCTATAAATGGGATATGAGTGATCTGTACAGATGTGGTGATCTCTATTGACTGGATGGAGTGATCTGTACAGATGTGGTGATCTCTATTGACTGGATGGAGTGAGCTGTGTAGATGGAGGTGATCTATATTGACTAGATGGAATGATCTGTGTAGATGGGGGTGATCTCTATTGACTAGATGGAGTGATCTGTGTAGATGGGGGTGATCTATATTGACTAGATGGAGTGATCTGTGTAGATGGGGTGATCTCTATTGCCTGGATGGGGTGATGTGTGTAGATGGGGCGATCTCTATTGACTAGATGGAGTGATCTGTGTAGATGGGGGTGATCTCTATTGACTAGATGGAGTGATCTGGGTAGATAGAATGATCTCTATAGATTGGATGGGAATGATCTATATAGGCAGGATAATCTCTATACAGCATTGTCTTCAATCCATATTCCTTAAAGCAAGAAATGACCTAATACGATCTTAACTAAAAATCCATATTCTCTAATATGATATAATGTACATACATTTTAATATATATATTTTACACCTATACAATTTAGGAACTTTCAATTTTTTCTAGCATGCCGCTACATACACTTCAGATACGGTTACACCTACAAATTTACACTATTAAAAAGTTACGTAATAACCCAATTAAATACTTGTTATATTAAAAGTAGCTCCTGTGCTGTGACATGTGGATCACTGCATTGTTTTTAAATAGTTGTAATAAGTTTCACTTAATAATAACTGAAGTACATATATTGTGAGATACTTGTACTCTAACGGGTCAAAATAAACATCTTGTTCTTGTTCTACTTTCCAAAGCGTATTTTACTTAACTGAAACAAAATTTTGTTAAATGTATGAAGATTAAATATGTTTAACCGTGAATAACTATTCCATGCCTGTCAGTGCAGTGTCGATTGCAACTAAGATGTATACAATATTTAAGCCAGTTGCATCCGGCTGTTGTGTAGTGCCATCATAAGATGAACAGAATCTATTACAAATGTGGTTAAGGTTAACCCCATATGTGTCATTTGGGAACTTGTGTACAAGCCACCTAAAGTCACATGTATTTAGTATGAATGTGTGTGCAAAGGGTATCACTGGGCACTTGTGTGTGTGGTGACAAAATTGCAATGAATTTCCAAGTTTTGGAGACAGGCGCAACTTTTTCATGACAGTCACTTCAGTCTAACCACACAGTGCACTGTGCAGTGGTTGAATCTTTGAAGGCAGCAATAATTATTACAGCTGAGCTGTATGTCTGGTGTATTCCCTGGGACTCCTGCCTAGCCTTGCGTTACAATTAAATAAATAACAGTAGCTTATTAGCCATGTTAACCACCTGCCCAAGAGCATTTAAAACATAAAATAACAATGACATTTATAATGCACCATAACTGTAGACAAAAGTCAGAAGAACTTAAAAAATTGTATTAATTAAAACATGTACGTGTTCAAATTAATTAATTAAATTAATGATAAGCCATGAGCTTCCTTGATGACACATCAACCTGAGCTCACCAGATTGCATGACGAGCTAAACAGTGCAGTTTTTCTCGTGTGTCTTCAAACAAATATGGAGGGTGGACCCCCAATTACCCCTACCTCATTAATCATGCATATTTTCAACCATTTTGTACAGTATCACGACGTTTCAAGCATCGAGGCATAGTTCTTCCAGAAAATTGTCGATTAGAGTGAGTTTCTCATTTGCTTCGTACATGTCAGAAAATGTCTGCATGAAGCTACTGATGTGGTAGCGAATGTCGTCGATGATGGGGATCGTATCTGTGGTCTCCCGGTCGCGGATGCTTGCTGCATCTTCCCTCACAAATGCAGTAAAAGCTTCATCTTGAACCATCTGTAACAGAGAGAAGTGTCTATCTGAGGACATTTCATCACAAGTGGGTGGTTTGTATTGGGACACATTTGCTTCCTACAATGTTCAGAGCATCTGCCGCCTGCCCCATCCACAGTGGAGTCTGTATTGAGCTGTATTTTGAAACAACTACAACATTAATAACAGAATTACATATAATGTTATGATAGAATAATAATGCTGTGTTCTGCTTAGATCCACTACGACATTCTGGCACATTGATTCAACTGTTTAGTGTAGCTTTGGTAAAATCATCAAACTGTTAATTTATTTAGTTCTGCTCATAGAATCAAGTCACGTAATTATCAAAACTGGAATCATCATGTGAATGTGTGATGTCATTCTGCACTTGTCAACTATCTTCGCGTATTTAAAAAAACAAGACCAACAAATTAAATAGGTCAAAGGTTAGGTGATCAACATTGATCAATCTCTAGATCGATAAGCACTGTCCCAGTGTTCAGTAGACAAGTGAAGGCAGTAGGTAGCTATGGTGGATAAGCAATGTTGTAAAGATATGTTTTTAAATGATGACATAATTTTCAACTGATGTAACATTAGGAGGGAAATGACACTCATAGAACACATTCCAAAGAGTTATGGCAGCAACAGAAAAAGCTGTAGTTCCAATCTTGGTGTTGACTCTAAAATAGAAAGTAGGGCAGAACATGATGACTGAAAAAGGATAGGTTTTCTTACAGCCCAAAAGTTACAGGAGTAACAAGTGAATGTAAACTAGATGGATACACACTGGACAGTGCCTCGTATGTAATGGCACAGATCTTAAATACTGTATCGGAGCATACAGGAAGTCAACGAGCAGACGTCAACAACAGCAGTACAGAACGAGAAAAACTAAAGTAGATGTGGACCTTTTCAATGTTGGTTGCAATGAACTCAGCACACTGGTCCTCAAGACGAGGCAGGTTGTAGAGGCGCGCCATACGTATCAGCGTCATCACACTGTCAGTGTCGAGGCACTGTGTCATCCTTGCTGCGCACCGTCGCTTCAGTCCCGGCAGTAGACAGACGTCTGATGCATGTAGCACGTCACACATGTCACACACGCATTCTGTTGGCAGCTACAAGACAAACACATGTCACACACGCACTCTGTTGGCAGCTACAAGACAAACACATGTCACACACGCACTCTGTCAGCAGCTACAAGACAAACACATGTCACACACGCACTCTGTCAGCAGCTACAAGACAAACACATGTCACACACGCACTCTGTCGGCAGCTACAAGACAAACACATGTCACACACGCACTCTGTTGGCGGCTACAAGACAAACACATGTCACACACGCACTCTGTTGGCAGCTACAAGACAAACACATGTCACACACGCACTCTGTTGGCAGCTACAAGACAAACACGTGTCACACACGCACTCTGTTGGCAGCTACAAGACAAACACATGTCACACACGCACTCTGTCAGCAGCTACAAGACAAACACATGTCACACACGCACTCTGTTGGCAGCTACAAGACAAACACGTGTCACACACGCACTCTGTTGGCAGCTACAAGACAAACACATGTCACACACGCACTCTGTTGGCAGCTACAAGACAAACACGTGTCACACACGCACTCTGTTGGCAGCTACAAGACAAACACATGTCACACACGCACTCTGTTGGCAGCTACAAGACAAACACGTGTCACACACGCACTCTGTTGGCAGCTACAAGACAAACACATGTCACACACGCTCTCTGTCAGCAGCTACAAGACAAACACATGTCACACACGCTCTCTGTCAGCAGCTACAAGACAAACACATGTCACACACGCACTCTGTTGGCAGCTACAAGACAAACACGTGTCACACACGCACTCTGTTGGCAGCTACAAGACAAACACTGTCACACACGCACTCTGTTGGCAGCTACAAGACAAACACGTGTCACACACGCACTCTGTTGGCAGCTACAAGACAAACACATGTCACACACGCTCTCTGTTGGCAGCTACAAGACAAACACATGTCACACACGCACTCTGTTGGCAGCTACAAGACAAACACATGTCACAACGCACTCTGTTGGCAGCTACAAGACAAACACATGTCACACACGCACTCTGTTGGCAGCTACAAGACAAACACGTGTCACACACGCACTCTGTTGGCAGCTACAAGACAAACACGTGTCACACACGCACTCTGTTGGCAGCTACAAGACAAACACGTGTCACACACGCACTCTGTTGGCAGCTACAAGACAAACACTGTCACACACGCCTCTGTTGGCAGCTACAAGACAAACACATGTCACACACGCACTCTGTTGGCAGCTACAAGACAAACACATGTCACAACGCACTCTGTTGGCAGCTACAAGACAAACACATGTCACACACGCACTCTGTTGGCAGCTACAAGACAAACACGTGTCACACACGCACTCTGTTGGCAGCTACAAGACAAACACATGTCACACACGCACTCTGTTGGCAGCTACAAGACAAACACATGTCACACACGCACTCTGTTGGCAGCTACAAGACAAACACATGTCACACACGCACTCTGTTGGCAGCTACAAGACAAACACATGTCACACACGCACTCTGTCAGCAGCTACAAGACAAACACGTGTCACACACGCACTCTGTGGCAGCTACAAGACAAACACATGTCACACACGCACTCTGTTGGCAGCTACAAGACAAACACGTGTCACACACGCACTCTGTCAGCAGCTACAAGACAAACACATGTCACACACGCTCTCTGTCAGCAGCTACAAGACAAACACATGTCACACACGCACTCTGTCAGCAGCTACAAGACAAACACATGTCACACACGCACTCTGTTGGCAGCTACAAGACAAACACGTGTCACACACGCACTCTGTTGGCAGCTACAAGACAAACACATGTCACACACGCACTCTGTTGGCAGCTACAAGACAAACACGTGTCACACATGCACTCTGTTGGCAGCTACAAGACAAACACATGTCACACACGCTCTCTGTGCAGCTACAAGACAAACACAG
Source organism: Ridgeia piscesae (assembly GCA_025642075.2). Lineage (NCBI taxonomy): Eukaryota > Metazoa > Annelida > Polychaeta > Sabellida > Siboglinidae > Ridgeia > Ridgeia piscesae. The sequence continues at coordinate 27,403 of JAODUO010001103.1, read as the reverse complement.
TACAAGTCCTGCCCAAACTACAAACAAACACATGTCCACACGCATCTGTTGGCATACAAGACAAACACTGTCCACACGCACTCTGTTGGCAGCTACAAGACAAACACGTGTCACACACGCACTCTGTTGGCAGCTACAAGACAAACACTGTCACACAGCACTCTGTTGGCAGCTACAAGACAAACACATGTCACACACGCTCTCTGTTGGCAGCTACAAGACAAACACATGTCACACACCCCTCTGTTGGCAGCTACAAGACAAACACATGTCACAAACGCACTCTGTTGGCAGCTACAAGACAAACACATGTCACACACGCACTCTGTCAGCAGCTACAAGACAAACACATGTCACACACGCTCTCTGTCAGCAGCTACAAGACAAACACATGTCACACACGCACTCTGTTGGCAGCTACAAGACAAACACGTGTCACACACGCACTCTGTTGGCAGCTACAAGACAAACACGTGTCACACACGCACTCTGTTGGCAGCTACAAGACAAACACGTGTCACACACGCACTCTGTTGGCAGCTACAAGACAAACACGTGTCACACACGCACTCTGTTGGCGGCTACAAGACAAACACATGTCACACACGCACTCTGTTGGCGGCTACAAGACAAACACATGTCACACACGCTCTCTGTCAGCAGCTACAAGACAAACACATGTCACACACGCACTCTGTCAGCAGCTACAAGACAAACATATGTCACACACGCTCTCTGTCAGCAGCTACAAGACAAACACGTATCACACACGCACTCTGTCAGCAGCTACAAGACAAACACGTGTCACACACGCACTCTGTTGGCAGCTACAAGACAAACACATGTCACACACGCACTCTGTTGGCAGCTACAAGACAAACACGTGTCACACACGCACTCTGTCAGCAGCTACAAGACAAACATATGTCACACACGCTCTCTGTCAGCAGCTACAAGACAAACACATGTCACACACACACTCTGTTGGCAGCTACAAGACAAACACATGTCACACACGCACTCTGTTGGCAGCTACAAGACAAACACGTGTCACACACGCACTCTGTTGGCGGCTACAAGACAAACACATGTCACACACGCACTCTGTTGGCAGCTACAAGACAAACACGTGTCACACACGCACTCTGTTGGCAGCTACAAGACAAACACGTGTCACACACGCACTCTGTTGGCAGCTACAAGACAAACACGTGTCACACACGCACTCTGTTGGCAGCTACAAGACAAACACATGTCTCACACCCACTCTGTTGGCAGCTACAAGACAAACACGTGTCACACACGCACTCTGTTGGCAGCTACAAGACAAACACATGTCACACACACACTCTGTCAGCAGCTACAAGACAAACACATGTCACACACGCACTCTGTTGGCAGCTACAAGACAAACACGTGTCACACACGCACTCTGTTGGCAGCTACAAGACAAACACATGTCACACACGCACTCTGTTGGCAGCTACAAGACAAACACGTGTCACACACGCACTCTGTTGGCAGCTACAAGACAAACACATGTCACACACGCTCTCTGTCAGCAGCTACAAGACAAACACATGTCACACACGCTCTCTGTCAGCAGCTACAAGACAAACACATGTCACACACGCTCTCTGTCAGCAGCTACAAGACAAACACATGTCACACACGCACTCTGTTGGCAGCTACAAGACAAACACGTGTCACACACGCACTCTGTTGGCAGCTACAAGACAAACACGTGTCACACACGCACTCTGTTGGCAGCTACAAGACAAACACGTGTCACACACGCACTCTGTTGGCAGCTACAAGACAAACACATGTCACACATGCTCTCTGTTGGCAGCTACAAGACAAACACATGTCACACACGCACTCTGTTGGCAGCTACAAGACAAACACATGTCACAAACGCACTCTGTTGGCAGCTACAAGACAAACACATGTCACACACGCACTCTGTCAGCAGCTACAAGACAAACACATGTCACACACGCTCTCTGTCAGCAGCTACAAGACAAACACATGTCACACACGCACTCTGTTGGCAGCTACAAGACAAACACGTGTCACACACGCACTCTGTTGGCAGCTACAAGACAAACACGTGTCACACACGCACTCTGTTGGCAGCTACAAGACAAACACGTGTCACACACGCACTCTGTTGGCAGCTACAAGACAAACACGTGTCACACACGCACTCTGTTGGCGGCTACAAGACAAACACATATCACACACGCACTCTGTTGGCGGCTACAAGACAAACACATGTCACACACGCTCTCTGTCAGCAGCTACAAGACAAACACATGTCACACACGCACTCTGTCAGCAGCTACAAGACAAACACGTGTCACACACGCACTCTGTTGGCAGCTACAAGACAAACACATGTCACACACGCACTCTGTTGGCAGCTACAAGACAAACACGTGTCACACACGCACTCTGTCAGCAGCTACAAGACAAACATATGTCACACACGCTCTCTGTCAGCAGCTACAAGACAAACACATGTCACACACACACTCTGTTGGCAGCTACAAGACAAACACATGTCACACACGCACTCTCTTGGCAGCTACAAGACAAACACGTGTCACACACGCACTCTGTTGGCGGCTACAAGACAAACACATGTCACACACGCACTCTGTTGGCAGCTACAAGACAAACACGTGTCACACACGCACTCTGTTGGCAGCTACAAGACAAACACGTGTCACACACGCACTCTGTTGGCAGCTACAAGACAAACACGTGTCACACACGCACTCTCTTGGCAGCTACAAGACAAACACATGTCGCACACGCACTCTGTTGGCAGCTACAAGACAAACACGTGTCACACACGCACTCTGTTGGCAGCTACAAGACAAACACATGTCACACACACACTCTGTCAGCAGCTACAAGACAAACACATGTCACACACGCACTCTGTTGGCAGCTACAAGACAAACACATGTCACACACGCACTCTGTCAGCAGCTACAAGACAAACACGTGTCACACACGCACTCTGTTGGCAGCTACAAGACAAACACGTGTCACACACGCACTCTGTTGGCAGCTACAAGACAAACACATGTCACACATGCAGTCTGTCAGCAGCTACAAGATGAACACATGTCACACACGCTCTCTGTCAGCAGCTACAAGACAAACACATGTCACACACGCACTCTGTTGGCAGCTACAAGACAAACACATGTCACACATGCAGTCTGTCAGCAGCTACAAGATGAACACATGTCACACACGCACTCTGTTGGCAGCTACAAGACAAACACAGGTCACACACACTCTCTGTCAGCAGCTACAAGACAAACACATGTCACACACGCTCTCTGTCAGCAGCTACAAGACACACATGTCACACACGCACTCTGTCAGCAGTTACAAGATGAACACTGATCAAACTACCAACTAAACATTGCATGCCTAGCAGACCCATTAGCACTCAATGAATGTACATATTTTGTCTGACGGAATTTCAATCCATTATTTATATATGTTTATTGTTATATTTATTAGCTTGCTGGCATTCAATTCTGAGACCTATTGAATGTGTTTGGGCCATGAGAATGTTATTTCAGCAATGGGAGGTTCTCTTAAACAAACTCACACTTCACAGTCAAACCTAAGGCATGCTTAATTTATTCCCATGATATACCCATGATAGACCAATGACACACACATGAACGCATGCACGCGCACATGCATGCACACGTCAACTTTTGACACAGTTCTACACACACGTCAACCTGTGATACACTTCTACACACACGTCTCAACACAGACCACAATATTACTTACACAGGTGTTTAGCAAGAGTTTAGAGTATTTATAAAATCACATGAGCACAGTTCAGTCCACTCACGTTGCACCAGTCCTGGTAGACGTACTCAACAATGCAGACAAAGACGTCGACACTGACGTCATGAAGTTCAATCGCCCTTGAACTGTTATCGTTGCCTGTTGTTGTCTTCCTTGACCAGTTGTTGAGCAATGCTTTGAAGTAGTCGCTTCGGCCACAGAAGAACGCCTGTCGCAAGCCAATGTACAGTTACACACAGCACAAGTTTGTGGATTGATATAAATGTTCTCCTTCCCACTCTCCCTCCCTCCTCCTCTACCATCTGTGTGTCTCAGTGACGGTGTAGCGCTTGTAGAGTCATACTGTGCATTTCTTGGAGTGGCCATAGTCCAATTCTGGATTAACAGTCCTGATCAGTTGCAGCAGAGATATTGGGAAGGCTCTTTAGCTGATGCAGCTCTCTCCTCCTGCCGGGCTCTCCTGTCAACTGTCTGACTGCAGATGTAAGACCACAATAAGGTGCTCATCCGCCATTCCCCGACCAAAAAGTACCCTTTAAAAGCTGCATTATGCAGTTTGTCTGAATTTCTGTGAGCACATGTGTGGAGTGATTAGAAATGATGTTTTTGTGTAGCGTGGCATCACAGCTGTCAAATTACGACAGCTGTCAGTCGGTGCATTTCTGCGTATTAATACAGTTGTCATTTTGCTTGGTGATGTAATCAGGGGCAATCCGTGGGTGGTTCAAGCAGAAATGGAGGGGTGTAAGGTTTGAAAGAAGTTTGTGGGAGCCTGAAGTATTAAAAGTTCACGAAATTTTCACAGTACTTCTCTCTATGGAGGGTAAATATGCTGTGAAATTGTCAATAACAGAGCTCTTCAAGATTAGTAGGAAATGAAGGACACGTTATAATGGTCGCCTATGGAAAATGCAAATGTGGTCTGACTCCTGCATCTACACTCCTCTGCCGTCCACACACCACGCCGGCGCCGCATCATCAATGACCAGGTTTTAGGCCATCGGCTATGCAATCCCAGTTGCTGACGTCAACATTGGCCAGTATTATGTTTGATTGGTAAACTCCCAATTCAACATCCTGATACTACCTTATGTATTAATACACTAACTGTGGTATATAGTACGGTAATCACCTCCCAGAGTTCAAGGGTCAAGTGAACCTCATCCTCTTTTCTTTTTACGTCTATTCATTTCCTTTGGTGTACAAATTTGTAATATATCTGAAAAATGGTTGTTCTTTTAGAGTTATTTAATTTTCCACTTGACAAACTGTACATGGTGAGACTGTCCACAGTTACAAATTTACGATCGAAATTATACTATAATGGATGGTAATAGCTGCCCTTCTTTCGTTGCTTCATTCCACGGACAGATGAGGCAAGTAACAGAACAAACATTGTATAATATGTCTGGACAGTAGAATACTGTACAGACAATTAGAGAGTTTGACAACTGATGGTATTGTTACCAAACAATTCCACATTAAAAATTCATAAATTAAAATATGAGTACCCACCGGGTAATTCCATTTTTTCTATTAAAACAATTTTACCTCTCAACATTCTGCGGTTGGTGATTTGGGAATGATTCACACAGTAACACATTGGGCCCATGACAACTGACCTTGTGACAAGGAAACTGATATCCCTCGACTGAGAATGTGACATCGGAGAAGACCTGTGGCTGCTCCGGTGGAAATGGAAGCTCAGCTCCAGCCTGGAGCAGAAACAAACCTTCAGCAGAGTTGTCTCATTGCAAAAACAACATTATACCCGTAATCAATTTACCATCATACAAAAATTGCATAATTAGTCAAAACAACAAGAGTAAACTGAATAGACAACGACAAAAATAATGGCATATCTAATTTTAACACAGACCTGCTCCAAAAGTAAAAATCATAATATATAATTTGTTATCACCCAGACATAAATTCAACTGAACAAATTACAATACAGCTGTAGTAAAAAAACACTGATATTTGGCATATTTGTGACCGAACAAACAGTGCCAATAATTGTATTTGATGCAGACTATAGTCTGTAGAGTAGCCTGTAGATGGCACCACTTGACCAGAAGATCGTGGTTAAATGAAATAAGTCGTGCAGATTTATATATAATTTCAAATCAAAAACATATATTTCAACCAAGAAATGACGGCACGTCTGAGCTCATGTACAGCTCACCTGGAAGAGCTGAGGGGGTAGGGCGGCATCGACCAGGAGGGCGAGAGCAACAGGGAGGTCACTGGACTGGTCCACTGACACCATTGTCACGTGCACCCCTGGTTTAGTGGACTCTACCACAGGCAAGTACATGACTGTGATCATGCATGCAAGTATGTATTCTTGTATTTTCATCTATATTCCAATCAATATGTGTAATTACATTGACAATATATAGATATGTTTTTCCATTTATAACATATGACAAGCGAGTCCTTTTTTATTTAAAGGTAATTTACTTTAAGTAGATTCAAGTGCTATGTAAATTGCTAAACCAATGCTGTAAATACTATTATTATAATTATTATCATAATCTTAGTACAGTACTTGCTAATTCATTTACCACTTCTATTAAAACACAGAAATATTTTATATTCAGTTACAACAAATTAGTGAAAACAATATACTATGACACCAGAGAAAACTATGTGGCAAAATCAGCTCAAAATTAGAACAATATCAGAGCAAATGACAGCACAATATTAAAACAACATAGGAATTACATTAGCACATCACAAACAGAAGAACAACATAACAAAACCACAAGTACGAGAACAACGATAAACCATACATACAACTTCAGTAATAGTAAACAAAAAGAAAATGACAACATCATCACAACTCGGAGCAACACAGGGGAAAACATGTCAGAGCAACACCAGAACAAAAATTTGAGTAAACACAAAAAACACACACAACAGGGTAATCACCAAAGCTAAGAACTTGTTTCATGTTTTCTTGTAGCTCATTGATCAGCTCGTTCAGTTGACACTGTTTCGCCAGTCTAGTGACGTCTTCTGTCTGGTCCAGATGGCACTGCAGTCGGCCTGGCAATGGCGGCCATTTGCAATGTAAATACACATCCTGCTAATACATTGTTTAATTGTTGTATATTTCCCAAACACTTTAAGACACACGTACCTCAATGTTATAACAGCAATACACACAAGGACAATACTGTGAGAATACATTACTGTGCACCATAAATATTACAACTTAGATGATAGTGATGATACAATTTTAGATAATTAAACAATGGACTAATAACATAAATTAACACTAACAATTCCAACATTCATGTTAAAAATGAAATGTTTGTCAAATAACAATTTACTTTGGCAGAGGAACTGACCAGAAGCAAAAGAATATCTTATAAGGGTGGATGCCGGGTCCTCTCTCCAGAATTGGCTGTGGAGTAATTTGTAACATGGAAGTCTGCTGTTTAAAATGTGGGAAAGTAAACATCAAAGGGTACTGTGGTTGACTCTGCTCATCTCAGCATTATTGCCAAGCAATTTGTTTTTGAAACTGGATGTTTTGTTTACCATTTGAACGTGCTGCAGGTGGAAACTTTCAAATTGCGAACATTGTTCTGAGCTTAATAAAGTAACTAAACACAAATTAATAATAAAACATTATATACCAAGGAAGCGATACAAATAAGAACCACAAATAGTCACCGGTGTACAAGTACTGCAGAATGGTCTCAAATGCCCAAGGTCTCACCTGGGTACAACAAAACAATACATTCAATGAATTTAGTTTATATATATATATATATATATATAATTATATATGCATGCATATACATGTGTGTGTGTGTGTGTGTGTGTGTGTGTGTGTGTGTGTGTGTGTGTGTGTGTGTGCATGCGCGCGTGCGTGTGATTAGTGCATGCATGTGTGTATAACAGCCATAAACTCTGAAAAGCACAACACACACATTGAATTTGCGTATCAATACATACTCAAACTTTCAAACATTGTGTCACTCTACTCTGACCTCTGACCCAGCAGTATGGGCCAGGGGGACCCACGATCACATGTGTTGGGGACACAAGGGAAATGAACCTAACCAGTTTGTTGGTGAGTGTGATCATTTGTCTGTCCTTCCATTTGTTACGGAACATCTTCCTGAAGTAGACGCTTCTGGTCGACAACACACAGCGGTGGGCAGCGAGGTGCTTGCCATGAACGACAAACACCACATCCGTGTGGAGACCATCGTCAAACATCCTGGAAGAAGACAATCACATTCTGCCAAAGGTGCTACTTTGAGAACGTCAGGACTTCACGCAGGACCAAATATTTGCCTGTCGCACGTTTTTGGTGGACACATGGGTGTTAACTGTTCAGCCAGTTTACAAACTTTAAATGTGTCTGATGACCTGAAATGGACTACAAACACACGTGTGACACCATTTACACTCACTTTTAAGGCATAACTGACAATATCTATGGTTTTGGAAGACCTTTTTTGCTCCTTAATTTTTTTACCCATCCACGCATATTTCTACCTGTCCACAATGGGTTCAACCCATCCAAATGACGGGTGGACGGGTTTCTGCATAAAACTTCGGAGAATGAACACTTTGTACATAAACTGAATTCACACTGATACAAAATGCTTATATAATTAAATAGAATCATACACAAACCGCTACATTTTACATCTACATTGTCAAGGGCTTTTATATACTGATTAATGTGGTGATAACGTAAAGATATACCTATATGCAGAGATGAACTGATATATGAAATTCAAATCTTTAATACAGCAACATCACGGAGTCATTTGCATCTAGAAAACGTGAAAGTAAATATCGGCAGTCGATGAAAATTGTCACATTTTACTTGATGCATTTGGTAGCCAAAGGCTACACAAATTATGAAAACCACCCCATAAAAGGATCCTATAATTTAAAAATAAACTCTTGTTAGACTCAACACAGAGTGGCACTACAAACAGACTAATAATAACACACGTATACAAATGGTCAGTATATGTACAGCAATGTACACACATGACAGACATTGGACAGACACTGGCAGTAAATACCGTCTAAGGAACTCCGAGTAGATGTCTCGCACGATGGTAGATGGTGTGATGGCCTTGTAGCTCTTCAGGAGGTTACGAATGTCGTTGTTGAGAGCTCCGTACAAACACCTCTCACCATCAAAGGTGTTCGCCTCACATCTTGCACCTTACATCAAAGATTAATATCTTTTTGTTTTTTCTGTATATTTTTGCTGCATCTCACATGAGAAAACAAATGAAGTTTCTTGAAAGGTAAATAACTGACTAAATAATCAAGTTAGGTCTTTCAGAAATGTTGTAGCATTTCAACACAGGAACTGCATACATATTATCAAACATAGTGTAGAGTGCATTCAGGGCTTTATGCAGGATAAAATTATTGCCAGTCACACATGTTTTGGTGGACACATGGATGTTAACTGTTAAGCCAGTTTACAAACTTTTAAATGTGTCTGATGACCTGGAATGGACTACAAACACACGTCACACCGTTTTCACTCACTTTCAAGGCATAACTAACAATATCTGTTTTTTTGCTCCTTCATTTTTTTACCCATCCACAACCCGTCCACCATATTTCTACCCATCCATATTCGTTTTTACCCATCCAAATGATGGGTGGACGGGTCTCTACATAAAGCTATGACACTGCATTATTTTTTAACAAGTGTTGTTGAAAGTCAGGGAGGGACATTAATGATATAATACTCACAACAGGTGTGGCATCCAATACCTGATATTTAACCTATGCCTATGGTTATCGATTGGTTTCATACAGGCAAATGGAATTTGTATCAGTATTAAAAATATGACCTACCAATTTGGATTGTTATCTGCTAAAAGCATGCATGTATGTTTGGGTATTGTAAATTTGTGTATATACTATGATGCTATTCTTGGTAGTCAACACAAAGTTATTACACAATACCAAACACGTACGCCACTTGGTGACTGGCAGTAGAACTATGGTTGTGACATGTAAGCCAGTTTTGTAATGGGCGAGCATTGTGAATGTTGTATATTTAATTTTTATATAATCATGAAAATATGTTCGAAATGTAACTGTCATGCTGACACAATATGCCACCTCAATTCTGACTGTTCAGAACATACCAGATGATCCACCATTCCACCCACATACCAGATGATCCACCCACATACCAGATGATCCACCCACATACCAGATGATATACCCACATACCAGATGATCTACCCATATACCAGATGATCCACCCACATACCAGATGATCTACACACATACCAGATGATCTACACACATACCACATGATCTACCCATATACCAGATGATCCACCCACATACCAGATGATCTACCCATACACCAGATGATGTACACACATACCAGATGATCCACTCACATCCCAGATGATCTACCGATATGCCAAATGATTCACCACAAGCCAGATGATCTACCCATATACCAGATGATCCACCCACTTACCAGATGATCCATCTACACTTACCATTTGCGAGCAGATGTTTCACTAGTTCTTTGTGACCACAGAGACAGGCGTAATATCTGAAAATAAATGTAATGTTTTGCTGCCGGTATTTTTTACTGGAAAATCCTACATAAATGTTCAGATGCTCCAGTTCATAGTGTATGGACATTCTTCAATTTATTCTTCGCTGGTTGTTAATTGTGGTGGCATGGCATTAGCACCCTAGAACCTACATAATGTAGTGAACATAGTAACATTAACAATGCTGTCCAATACTAAGCATACTATTTGCACCAATGTTGAACAAAGCTGCATTTGAATTCTTTATTAAACAAGATACATATGATGTCAATCAGGCAATTAAAATGGCGTTAGAGCAGAACTAACAAAAAACATTTCAATAACTAAGACCCATATATGACATAATATTCAAGCACAAAAAATCAGTAAGATATTAAAATTGTTTAATTACCGAGCATACCTCATATCTATTTTAATTTGCAAATATATCACAACATTTTTCTTCACAAAACTGTTAAAAAACTATGTGTGCCATTTCTGCTGTATTAATGTCAGTGCTGACCCTCAACAAGGCTTTTATGCATGAACAAATTTTGCCTGTCCAAAATGTCATGGTAGACACATGTCAGAAGATGCATACATAGAAGCCTTTTTATCTATTCTGCATACACATCCATAAGTATACACATGTGTGACATTCATTTTCAAATTTCTATCGAATCGATCACACATTTACCCATCCTAAACAAACTTTACCTGCCCAAAGAACTGGACAACGGGTCTCTAGATAAAGCTATGCCGTGATCAATCTAGCTAAGTGCCCCTTTTTCTGGAAAGACAAACTTAGACCATGTAGACACTTACAGTGGTGTGGTGTCCCAGCGGTCTCGTACACTGAGGTCCACTTCTTTCTCTTCAATCAGATATCTGATTAACACAATTTTAAATACACAGGTCCAGCAATAGTGAAATGAATAATGGACATGCATAATTAATAACATTGTATATATGCTATTTGACAAAATAAATGGAAGATCGCTAAATTGTCACTTTGATGCTTTTTAATTCTGACCTTAATATGCTTCCTGCCTGATTTTGCATCGCATTCCAACTCATGTGACATGAACAATTCTGATGATAATTGTTGTAGACGTAGTTTACGAGATTTGGATTGTACTGATCTAATTCTGTTTTCAAGAGAACTTTGCTTACATTGTGACGTATCAGTCTCGAATGAAAAGTTTCTGAGTGGAATCTGAATTGTGAGTCTATTTTATGCTTCATGCAAAATAGTATAACATTATAATAATTCCATTCTGGGATTGACATCTTGTGGGTGTTTCTTTTGATATCTGCTTTGACTGTCGAACTATCACACCCAAATTGTTTTTACGAAGTTTCTGCTCTCAAAACTGACGACTGCTGCTGATAAACTTTCAAAGTCTGCAAACTGAAGTCCAACAGGCATTTTGTCCATTTCAGTTGGGTGAATTTGAATAACCCATGAAATATAAAAAAGGGCAAGATTCCCAGCAAACAACGAACCGTGATTTTACATGTTCTGTAAGTGAATTCGCGAGTTCAACTGGCTCAATTTATGTGTTTCCATACGTGAATTCACTGGATTCTGTGAACAAATTTGGTGTGTCGACACGTGTTTACAGTGAAATCATGAGTTTTTCACATGATGACACGTACCAGTGAAACTGTACCAGTTCTGAACTTCTGACCCAGTATGACTTGTGTCAAACTTGTTCACAACTCGTGACGACGAGCAGAACACGTGTATTCACGTGAATACACATGAAAACAGGTATTGGTGGAGCGGTACTAATTATGAACCAGTATGACACGTGCCAACTGGTTCAGAAATGGTTCCTTGTTTGCTGGGTTTAATTGTTTGTGCAGATAAATAGCCTGGGAGCAGCCCTACGCATTTCGACGGGATACGGTTGAATAGTCCTTTGGGCTACTTGATCATATCCTCTCAAATAGCCACTCCGTAAGTATAATATCGTCTTATGATTATTGTAGTCTTATTGTATTCGCGCTCCATAATTACAGCTGGGAAACATATGGATCCACCTTGGCCTCTGCCCTCTCCTGGCCAACCCTAGAACAGAGGAGGGCTGAGGCCAGACTTACCACAATGTATAAAATAACAAACAATCTCTTAGACATCAATCCCAACCAATACCTCATGCTCGGACACAGCCAAACAAGATCCAACCACCCACACAAATACAGACAAATATCCACCTCCCACAACTACTACAAATACAGCTTCTATCCCCGAACAATAGCCCAGTGGAATAGACTTCCTTCTAATGTATTTGCCCACAACAGTCTCGACATCTTCAAGGGTGCATTGCAGGACATTAACCTGACAACTGCACCCTTCAGGCACCTCCAATAAGCAATACACACCACCACCCCTGCCCACCTCCACACCCCATCCCTAGCTACCACACCCCCACCCTCCCCGTCATTGACTTGTACTTTTCCCCATCCACCCACCCTAATCCCATATTCCAAAGCACAAATACTCTTATTCCACTTCCAGATAACATGAAGCCAGCCATCCTGAAACCGACCATCCATACTAGTGCGTGATGCCCCAGTAGGGGTTTTGCACTATAACAAATCAGAATTGTATTTCACATACAAAGAATTATTTCTAATATGGTTGATGAAGCAGAAACCGAGGGGCCCAGTTAAATAATAGTGGCTGAATGAGTCATCGACAAGCACAAGCGACAAAAGACACAATGATATGAAGCCTGAATAGAAGTCAGGCTAAAACTAGAAGCCGTCCAGGCCAAGCTTGCAACCTGCAAACAAGGACATTTACAAGTCAAATGTAAGATGTAAACATACTTCACTCGCACAATATCTCCTTTTCTGCAGCTTAGAAACAGATCATGGACGTCCATGGTGCGCAACGCATTCTCTAGATATTCGTTAGTGGATAAAGTGCAACTGTCATTCACATTCTAATGCTTCACAGAAAATATTATGAGCTACATTACAATTTGACGTTCGAAATAAGGTCATTCGACTCATGCTATGGCAAACGTAATTGCTGAAAGTAAACACACGACAATTTTATATTGTAATTATCTATAAGTTTAACATTAAAATAATTTTAGCAAAACAAAATATTACATGTTTGCATGTTAGCTAATACGTATCCGAAATATGGTTTATTGAGACATTTGTGCGATTGCTCTGTGATGTAAGGAACCATGCGGTACTCGATATTCTTTAGTTAACTCCGCGCTCACCATGTGGCGTCACTATAATAATAATTCAATAATAATTTGTATTATATTTATCGCGCTCAGTCGAGCAGATTACTCGCAGTTGGAATGATTGCTGTACTCAAAGCTGCTATTTAGATGTGTATTATAAATTAAAACAAAAACAAAAATTATATACCATGAAATAATCAATTTAACGTCGCCCTGTCATAAATCATAATCAATTTCCCCTGTGTAAATGTGTAAATATATGCATGTATATGTATAGAACAATAATTTTTTTAATTAATTAAATATATAATTAATAACTTTAAATAGTAATAATAATAATATGAATAAGTGCATGTGATACAGTAATATTATGTACTCTAAAAGGTGCGCATATTTATTATGCGCTTTATTTATCTTGTGGAACAATACAAAATATGATATGAGGCAGAAAGTGAGGTTGGGCAGAAACCTAGCACGTGGTTGTACATTTAAATTATAATTATAGATCCATAATTTAAGTATGTAATCAGCTTATATTATAATAATTAAAGCCTTAATCATAATTACAAGTTTTCTGTTATGATTTGTATGAGTAGTTGACGTTGTGTCAATTTTATTTGCAAATGAGGCAATATTAATTTCTGTGAAAATACATTAGGCATACTACTCGTTATGTGATGTTTGCTGCCACGTGACATTTGTCATCCCACCACATGGCACCCAGATAGCATGGAAACGTTAATCTAACGTTCATTTAACGTTTGCAGAAACGTTGGTTTAACGTTTACATGTGAACGTTTTTTTGCGTTATTTTGCTCGTTTATTTAACGTAGATCTACGTTTACTTTCTAACCAAACAAAAACAACCGAAAACTAACGTTTCGGGAACGTTAGAAATTTAACGGTAACCAAAATCAAACGGTTCTAACCAAATGCAAACGTTAATGTAACGTTTGCATGCTATCTGGGTACCCCGCAAATATGACATTACGTTTTTTTATTATTTTATGTATCCCAAATATACGCGAAACATTTTACAACAGTACTTTTAATAGGACGCTAGAGAATAAAAATTAAATCTCCTATCATTATTTTTGGAGGGAATGCACATCCAAATTAATTGGCGTGTGATCGAGAACAAAAAGGATTGGCTCATTTGAGTTTAAAATTCCAAAATATAATTTCTTTGTTTTCTTTTCTATAAATGATATCTCGCCATTCGACGTAGAAATTAATTTAATGGCTGGTCCCGTTTATTGATATTGTATTGTGGCTTTTTGCATTGGCGCAATGGATCTATGAGGAATCTGCTTTCAAAGACGGTATTTATGAAGTTACAACGGCCAATAAAATAGACACACACATATCTAAGTGTCAATGAAGCGTACACTATTTATTAAATATATGTTGGCGATGTTGTCATACAATAATAACTGAGAAATTTATGTCTGAATGAACTAACACAACACTTACGAAAAAGTTATGGGACCTATCTCGATTTCGTAAGTTACGGTGAAAAATACGCCATATTTACGAATATTCTTATCGTAACTGTTTCGAGAATAGCATTTACGAAAATTCGTAACTTACAAATTTCGACGCCATATTTACGAATATTATTCTTGGATGTTGGACTTGGATGTTTCGGCGGATGGCCGCTGATGAGAGGTAATGTGTATTATAAAACGCTATATTGCAATGAGAATATGGCCATATAATCCGGGTGGCCGATGACGAAGAGGCCGAATAAGAAGGGACTACTGTATATGCGTCAAGTTGCAGAGTATATAAAGTATCTGCAAAGTTCAATATGTACACATCGCGCTGTGTATTCACATATAATAATACACGTGACTATATCAGCATTCGGCGTGTTTATAAACACGTTCCGGTTGCCCTGGGTCAGCACTTCGAGGTGTGAATAGATGCGGCCAAAACAAGAGACAAGTTGCTGCGCCGATCGAACCGACATCGGTCGCTGACGCTCCGGTACATGTTGCGTAATTTTGTACCTGGCAATTGTCATGGGGCTGTCACGTGACAGGCTGTCCGCGCACGTCACGTATGGCTGTCCGTTAAACGATCATTGGATGTGCCGATTATGTTGCGCTGAGCAGGTCAAACTCCAAAGAAGCGCATTTAACATGTGCTAAACTGATACAGTTCTAAGTAATGGTTTAATTTGAAAGAACTGATGTTGCTAATCACATGAATTGAAAGTCGCCAAGAAGGCATCGGTTGACGGCTTGTCACTCCGACTGGATTACCCGGACGTGAACCAGCACCATGACATTTAAGGTGGGTAGGATCAGTGCTGAAGATGCGCGCATGTAATTGAACAACCAATGTATGTTAATAATAGTTACGTGGTTGTACTACAACGACAGTTATCTCAAGTACTTCATGTTTGATAAACACCAGACATTCTACGTTATTTTGGATAGGGCATTTAATCAGTTCTTAATTATTATTTCGATGTTAATGTGTGTGTGTGTGTGTGTGTGTGTGTGTGTGTGTGTGTGTGTGTGTGTGTGTGTGTGTGTGTGTGTGTGTGTGTGTGTGTGTGTGTGTGTGTGTGTGTGTGTGTGTGTGGGGGTGGTGTGTGTGTGGTGTGTGTCTCTATCTCTATCTCTATCTCTATCTCTATCTCTCCCTCTCCCTCTCCCTCTCCCTCTCCCTCTCCCTCTCCCTCTCCTCTCCCTCTCCTCTCCCTCTCTCGCTCTCTGTCTCTCGCTCTCTGTCTCTCGCTCTCTGTCTCTCGCTCTCTCTCTCTCGCTCTCTGTCTCTCGCTCTCTGTCTCTCGCTCTCTGTCTCTCGCTCTCTGTCTCTCGCTCTCTGTCTCTCGCTCTCTGTCTCTCGCTCTCTGTCTCTCGCTCTCTGTCTCTCGCTCTCTGTCTCTCGCTCTCTGTCTCTCGCTCTCTGTCTCTCGCTCTCTGTCTCTCGCTCTCTGTCTCTCGCTCTCTGTCTCTCGCTCTCTGTCTCTCGCTCTCTGTCTCTCGTTCTCTGTCTCTCGCTCTCTGTCTCTCTGCTCTCTCGTCTCTCTCTCTCTGTCTCTCGCTCTCTGTCTCTCGCTTTCTCTCGCTCTCTCGCTCTCTCGCTCTGTCTCTCGCTTCTCGTCTCTCGCTCTCTGCTCTTCGCTCTCTCGCTCTCTTCGCTCTCTTCGCTCTCTCGCTCTCTCGCTCTCGCTCTCTCTCTCTCTCTCTCGCTCTCTCTCTCTCTCTCTCTCCTCTCTCTCTCTCGTCTCTCTCTCTCTCTCTCTCTCTCACTCTCTCGCTCTCGCTCTCTCGCTCTCTCGCTCTCTCTCTCTCGCTCTCTGACTCTCGCTCTCTGTCTCTCGCTCGTCTGACTCTCGCTCTCTGTCTCTCGCTCTCTGTCTATCTGTCTCTCACTCTCTGTCTCTCGCTCCCTGTCTCTCGCTCTCTGTCTCTCGCTCTCTGTCTCTCACTCTCGCTCTCTGCACTCTCTCTCGCCCTCTCTCTCTCTCTCTCTCTCCTCTCTCTCTCTCTCTCTCTCTCTCTCTCTCTCTCTCTCTCTCTCTCTCTCTCTCTCTCTCTCTCTCTCTCTCTCTCGCTCTCCTCCTCGCATTCTCTCTCTCGCACTCTCTCTAGCTCTCTTTCGCTCTCTCGCTCTCTCTCTCTCTCTCTCTCTCTCCCTCCTTCCCTCCCCCTCCCTTCCTACCTCTCTTCCTCACCCGTCCCTCTCTTCCTACCTCTATCCCTTCCTATACCTCCATTCCTACCTACCTCCCTCCTTCCCTCCCTCTTCCTCCGATCCTCCATCCTCTGTCTCTGCGTCACACTATATCTATCCCATTTTCCTTATTCTTTCCCACTCTTCTCTATTCGTCTACACCCCTCTTCCTCCTCGTTTTCGCCCGCCACTCGTTTTTTACCCATTCTCTCATTCTCATTCTCTCTCGCACATGGATTCGGTCATGGCTATTTGCACATATGCACACGAACGTCGAAGCTATTTATGCCATACAAAGCAATTGTGTAATACCTGCCATGCTTCATTGACATTATCACAGTTTAACACAGACAATGCAATCCGTTAATTGGTGTTGGACATTCTTGGCACAGCTTGCCATATCGGTGACTTGCACAGTTGCACGTGCCATTTATTTCTATTAACAAATGATTGAAGGGTGTAGCGACCAATAGCATGGAATCGTTTGTGTCAAAATGTAGTTCTCCCGGTTAACAGTGCAAGGCCAACTTCATGTGTTTCTTGGTTTGTTCGATTGGGGACGAGTGCAGCACACGATGCACGTTTGACGTTCAATGTAGTGTATCAACAGTTTGTATCAACTAAACTGCACACATGGTGCAGTTTAAGATGTCAGCAGACACTAGGATACCAACAGATGCCGAAACACAACGACGACGGGCACAGATTCGACGTTGCAATTACTCGAAGGTATGAACGTTTATGGTTTGTGGTGGAAAGACAACTAATGCTCGTACGTTCCATTATTGTTATATAATCATATTCGTGATTCAGTGCATGTTTCTGTTCTGTTTTAACAGCATCACAAAATTACAATGTGTTCAGAATTGCTTAGCAAGGATTGAGACTAGGTCTACATGTTTTATTCGTTATATGCGGCTTCTAATGTCATTGCATTGTCTCCCTGTCCGATATCGTATTATCTTTAAGATCTTTAAATTCATTGCTTACTCCGATAAGAAAGGTTGCCTAGCTTCGATCATTTCTAGTTTGTGTCCCTAAAGTCAATACCATTGTATGTGGAAAACAAAATTATGATCACTATGCTGATTGGTGTCGATAATATCTTAAATAAAATAACTAAATTTGTCTTAGTCTACATCTGTTATATGTTTATTATTTTATGTTATGTATTCTTGTTTACCGATTTGAGTTATATGGAATTATACAAATTATGTATCAACATTTTAAAGTAATTCCTTGTTACATTTTATGAAGGACAAAATGGCGACGATGTGTGCGCCATCTTGGTTTCACGTCGCCTGTTATAAAACATACCTATCCATAAATCTGAATGGATGAATAATTATAGGTTCACATGTTAACATGTTTAGTGTATCATATGATATAATATAACATATAAACGATGTTTTGCCTGTTTAAGCCAACACGCATGTGGAAAACAAAATTACGATCACTATGCTGATTGGTGTCGATAATATCTTAAATAAAATAACTAAATTTGTCTTAGTCTACATCTGTTATATGTTTATTATTTTATGTTATGTATTCTTGTTTACCAATTTGAGTTATATGGAATTATACGAATTATGTATCAACATTTTAAAGTAATTCCCTGTTACATTTTATGAAGGACAAAATGGCGACGATGTGTGCGCCATCTTGGTTTCACGTCGCCTATTGTAAAACATACCTATCCGTAACTGTGCATGGATGAATAATTATAGTTTAACATGTTAGCATGTTTAATGTATCATATGATATAATATAACATATAAACGATGTTTTAACGCCATTCTACAATACAAATAACTTCACTGGAAATAGTTATATCAGTTTACGTTAAGACAAGTTGACACCACAATCTCGCCAGTCACACACTATACGGAAAGGAAATTGCTACTATAATTGTAACTGATGTGTATTCGATGCCTCCTGGCAAAGGGTGTATCACGTGATGCTCGCAATATGGAGGGTCACATCCGGCACTGGAACGCCGGGCTTAGGGGCAGATACTCCCTCCCTTTCTCGTAGCACAGTGGTCAGTTGTGAAGGTTGAAGGTCGTGACATTTCTCGCCAGGGGAACGTTGTAAGGAGCAACCAAAGCGGAGTCCCGAGCCCAAGTAGATACATTAGATACTGTACTATGTACTAATGTACTATAGGCAGAATGTTCCCAGTGTCTCCCACTTCCGGATACCCTCTTTTTTCATTATCTCTTTTTAAATTATATAAATATTAAATTTGTTATCTTTAAAATGTTCTGTTTTTAGCACGTTATCTCAGTTTCACGATAAACTGTAATTAATTCGTTCTACGTTTTGTTTGTGAAAAATATATTATTGAAAGATATAAAAATGTAATAAATACGTTGCCTTGTAGTTAACTATATCTTGGAGGACTTTCATGTAATCTTTAAAATACATATATTGTATATGTATTGATGGATTTTTATTATTTTGCTTTTGTTCATTATATTTTAATAACTATTATATTGTTCTCACGTAGCGCTTATATATCTGTTAGCATTGCTTTGTTATAGAAACACCAGATAAGAGGTGAAGAGAAGGCCACCTGGCACAGAGACACTGAACAAGAAAAAAAGGATATGGGAAGACCAGGAGAATATGACCACAAACAGACACCTTGAACAGGAGAAATGAGCAGAGTAAATAAGAATTGTTACTTGACTGCAGTGCCACCAACAGTGTCACTCTTGCGAAGACACTAATTTGAACAAGTCTACGTCAGTCCTATTATAAAGTGACATTGTATTAGTCAATAAAGCAATGTCATAACTATTTTACACACACATACCCCACATAAACCCTAATATGTATTAAATGACCACTGTTGTAATAACCACCATTAAGACATTTTCTAATAATAAAAAATACAGTTGTGACTGATTGCATTTAGAATACTGTGTTGTAATGCAAATGCATTGTCAATTGTTTGTCTAACCATTTTGTTCACTTGGATAGTTTAGGGTAATAATATCGATTCAGTGGTGTGTGGCAGGTTCACACCCTGCTGGTGTTCCTTATGCAAACATTACAAGTTGTGTGCACACGCATTGATTCTATTTAATAAGTTTAGCTGCTTTTGTGACATCTCTGAAATGCATCGAACTATCGTCAAGTTTGTGTATGTATCAATGTATATATATATATATATATATATATATATATATATATATATATACCAATGTATATAGAATATTAATGCTTTCTTCATAAATGGCCTGCACACTGGTTGTAAAACAGACAGGAATTAATATGCAATCCAAACAACTTAGACATAAGACCTACATGTGGGCTGTAGAAGAATGCAGATAAAATGTTTCTCGCTGGCAGCATCATATGTTAGTATGCTATGTATTAATATAATCACTATTTCGGCTAGGTAAATTAAGTTACATGAAACTAGGAAGAACATATAAAAACCACTGATTGGCTACTTGGTAGCACTTGCTGGGTAAAATATTATTATATATTTCAATTTTTACAACATTTATAATAAATGATGGTTGTCGATCACATTCTGGTTATAATCTACAAGTGTTATCACTCTTCGCTGTGCTTATGTTGGCATTGGTAATCTTACTGCTTTAACTCTTTACAGGTTGGACTGTTTGGAGATATCCTTGCTTCACTTGTGGGAAAGTGTGATTGTTATCTGGGCAATTTCAATGGTTCTTTGAAGGAGTCCCCAGCTACTCATTCACACAAGGCATGTAGGACAAGCCAAATTGACTTCCCATTCATCAGTTTCATCCACTGATTAATTGTTGGATAATGTTTGACCAGCAGCTTGTCCAAGTTTATTGGTCATTAAGGTCATTAAACACCATTGCCTGTGCAGCAATACACCCAACTATCTGTAAAATATCCTTTGCAGCATCACAAAATGATAAGATGCTCAGTTCCTTTTCATTCAATTCCAATTTAATTAATTTTGTTCCAAATGATTCGATTCAAATTCCTGCTCAAATATTGGAATTGAATTGATCAATTCCATTTCTTTTTGAATTGACCCCCACCCATGGGTTCAACAGTATAACCACATTACCTTTTTTAAATAAATACTTCTCCACACGTAAATACAGTTGATTAGTATTGTGAATGTGTAGCATATGCTAATACTATATAGAACCAATATATATATATATATATATATATATATATATATATATATATATATATATATATATATATATATATATATATATATATGTATATATGTATATATGTATATATATGTATATATATATAATATATATATATATATGTATATATATGTATATATATATATATGTATATATAGTATATATATATATATGTATATATATGTATATATATATATATATATATATATATATATATATATATATATTATATATATATATATATATATATATATATATATATTTGCTCCCTGGCACTGTGCTAAATAAAAGTAAAGGGAGTCTGCTGTGCTTTGCTCAGTTTATGGAGCGCGAGATAGCAAGAAGAACTGAAACACAATTGGGTGGGAAATGGCAATGCCTTTAATTACACAAATAAAAAGAAACGACATGGTAAACAAAACTAAGAGCATTGCCGTTGGCCTAGATAAATAAAGCAAATCCCCTAAAAACATAAATGTCATGTATATCAATGGAATTGCACAAGAAATTATCTAAGCAACTAGCTATCTAAGCAAAATAAATGTGGGGGCTAGAAACCACCCCAGTACAAATAAACATCTAGCTATACATGCAACAAGAAAAACCGTGGAAGAACCGCAAGGTAGCTCAAGGCGTAGGGGCGCACTACCCGCAGTGCACCACATTATGCAAAAAATGTAAGACCATGTATAGAAAGACAAAGGGGAAAGCGGTAGGTACAAGTCCTCGCCCTAAAACCCCTGGGACGTGGTAACCACCCGTCAGAGCAACACAACAAATTAAGCAACACAAAACAAAAAGAAAGAGAGGCCAAGCCAAGCTGGAGCAGATGGGACAGGAGGGAGGGAAACAAACGCGATTAAAAACGGGCTGCTCCGTGAAACGAACTTCCTCTGTTGACAGAGAATTAAAATCAAAGTATCCTGATATGAGATGCCGTGCAGCGATTGGCTCCCCAGTTATCCCAACCCCCTGCTGTTACCATATATAGTGATGTAGGGCTTACAAGGCTGTGTGCTAGCACATTCCCTAGAGGTGACTGTGTCCAGCCCCGCCCCAGCTTCACTGTGGCCTCATCTAAGGTGACATTGTCCAGATGTGGCTGGACAATGTTTACAAGTAGTTGGTGCTGTGAGCAAAATGTATTTAATCTATGGATTAAATCCCTATTTTGCTCCCTGGCACTGTGCTAAATAAAAGTAAAGGGAGTCTGCTGTGCTTTGCTCAGTTTATGGAGCGCGAGATAGCAAGAAGAACTGAAACAAAATTGGGTGGAAAATGGCAATGCCTTTAATTACACAAATAAAAAGAAACGACATGGTAAACAAAACTAAGAGCATTGCCGTTGGCCTAGATAAATAAAGCAAATCCCCTAAAAACATAAATGTCATGTATGTCAATGGGATTGCACAAGAAATTATCTAAGCAACTAGCTATCTAAGCAAAATAAAGTGGGGGGTTTACCATGTCGTTTCTCACTCATACAAAGAGAAAATACGCGGTAGAGAGCGGCGAGGAGACTGTTACATCAGGAGACTGTTACATCATAATAACTCGGAGCTACGCCGACAGCCTTCATGGTGATACGGCTTGCGCATTTAACCAAATGTAATCTTCCAGCGAAGAACTGCACAGCTTTGAACACTGTTTTACAACTTTACATTTAAACGCGCGTTATGTTAAAAAAATTAATTTACCGCTACCGCCGCTATGTGGATTTTAAGGCTATCGATGCGCCCCGTAGCGGCGCTACGAGCAGTAGCGTTTTTCGTAAGACAAAATGGCGATTTCTATCGGAAGCGGGAAATGAAATAATGCTGAAATTACATTTATTTAGGGTGCCGTCTTTATAACTAAGCGATATAAAACGATGATGAACAATGAGTAAATATTTATAGGATAGAAACAATTTACCTATTTCTAAAATGTTAGTTATTCGCCATGTTAGTAAAATATGAAAACTAAATATTAAAATGATTTTTTTTGGATCGACTTGGCTTGAAAACTAAAAAAGGATGCGGGCGTAGCCTTATGTCGAGAAATCTTTCATATGATCGCGACTTGCCTTGTTATTGGCCAAGGTACCGCCGACAGTCGTGTTATGGAAAAAAACCCAGCACACACCAGCCGACTCGTCATAGGATATACGCCGATTCGTCACAGCCGACACCGGGTACGTCCTTATCAAACGCCGACTGCAGACTAGCGTCGACTGCCGATTCAACATTTGAAACGGCGTTAATAAGGCCGACCGTCGGCCCAAATTTCCGCACACAGTCGGCCGACTGAGTTTACGCCGACTAGTCGGTAGGTGTGTGCTGAAAATCGGTAGGTGTGTGCTTAGCATAAAATTAGCAAACTACAAGGATAGCGAAACATTATGTTACAATGAATTTTCCAACCGATGTCATCTTTGAATGTAAAACCATTTTTTAGACAAATGTCCTAAGTTCTACATTATTAGTACGCAACGATGTTAACAGGTTACACATAATATACCCATGTGGGTGATAATAATATGTTCTTTCCCTTGGCATAGACGCTAGTTGCAGTGGACCAACACATTGTAATGTTTCTTTTTTACCAGCAATGTAATTTGTCAAACCCTGACACGCCGACACATCGACACACCGATACCCGACACACCGACACACCGACACACCGACACACCGACACACCGACACAACGAGACACCGACACACCGAGATCCCGACGCACCGACACACCGACACACCGACACAACGAGACACCGACACACCGAGATCCCGACGCACCGACACACCGACACACCGACACACAAACATACACCGACACACTGAGACACTGAGACACTGAGACACCGACACACCGACACAGCGACACACCGACACACCGACACACCGACACACCGACACACCGACACACCGACACACCGACACACCGACACAACGTAACGTCGTGGTCTTGATGAGCCGTCACTGACTGAAGTATCCCTTTAATTGTGTATAACCATGTGTGTTTGATGTAATTTGAATAAATGAACACTTAATCACCTCGTTCTAAGAAATGTTTTGGCGATGATACAATTTTTTTAACCCATTATTGCATGAATTAACATTTCGGAGGGAATTTTTTGGTATGCTGTATACATATTCATACAACTCTAAAAAACATATATTTGAAGAAAACAAATATTGGGGGTCAACTTACCAAAACAAATAGGTTTGTGACTTTGAGGTCACTTTGTTTGTATCCAGGTGCTATATTTAGAAATATATCACGGAATAATTGGTTTGTGACTTTGAGGTCACTTTGTTTGTATCCAGGTGATATATTTAGAAATATATCACGGAATAATTGGTTTGTGACTTTGAGGTCACTTTGTTTGTATCCAGGTGATATATTTAGAAATATATCACGGAATAATTGGTTTGTGACTTTGAGGTCACTTTGTTTGTATCCAGGTGATATATTTAGAAATATATCACGGAATAATTGGTTTGTGACTTTGAGGTCACTTTGTTTGTATCCAGATGATATACTATTTTATTTAGAAATATATCAAGGAATAATTGGTTTGTGACTTTGAGGTCACTTTGTTTGTATCCAGGTGATATATTTAGAAATATATCACGGAATAATTGGTTTGTGACTTTGAGGTCACTTTGTTTGTATCCAGGTGATATATTTAGAAATATATCAAGGAATAATTGGTTTGTGACTTTGAGGTCACTTTGTTTGTATCCAGGTGATATATTTAGAAATATATCACGGAATAACTGGTTTGTGACTTGTGAGTTTGACCGTGCAATAAAGAGTTAAAGTTCAGCGTGTTTATTGATCCTGACCAAAGCAATCCTGAACCAACGCCACGTATGACATCCTTAGTAGATCAAGGCATCGGAGGCCAAGTTATACTTAGGAATAATTACTGTCCAGAAGAGCTATTTATTTTAATACACATTACTGGTTAGACTATTTCGTCGAAAAATATGACGGGATAGTGTCGTGTTCAACTGGAAATGCAGATATGTATATAACGCTGAGTTGACCAGTTCGTCCATCGCTAATAGTGTTCGCTGGTGTTCAAATATGTGGTTCTTTTTCTCTAGAAATGGGGAACCTACAGAACTAATAACCCGCTACGCAACTCGAGTCTCGTGCAGTCAACCACCAGCGTCCCCTTACCTCGTTACGTTGCATTCTTTCATTATATTCAGCATGTGTTAACATACGTTGTAGATATGCCTTATTGTTATAACAGTTGGTGACTAAAAGACTTCAAAGATGAACTGAAACAAAATTAAACAACGATCACGAAAGATCACGAAAACGTCACAGACTCGAAATGCGTATCAGTGCCCCTAGCGACCCTGTAGGTTCCCCATTGATTCCGCAGTGATGACGTCACCAATGTGTAGACGGGGATTTATCATTGAAGACAGAACACGGTAACTGCTTGTACCATTTATTGTGGTGTGTTCAAATAATACGGATTAAGAACGAATTAAACTAAAACAAACAACAAAAACCTGTAAACATAAAAAATATCATTACTACATGTGTTACAAATAATAACATAAGATCATTCAGGAATAGCAGGAAACACAATAATCATTGCATAATATTGATATAGGTAAATTGCCTGTAGATCATCTCAGATACCAAATAGCAGGTTAGCTCCTGTGATATTTGTAAATAGACATCAAATCTGCAAAACTCCTTGACGGACGTATCATCAATAAACACAGATGTATATTAATGTAAACACCGCTCTCCCATGTTGAGAAACGAATGCATCCTAAGTAACATCAACACAGTAATACATCCAATTAATTATGTCGTACATATATCGAAAGTAAATACTCAGTTAATAATACATCTACAATTAAATGTATATGTTACTACATTATATCCTTCCATGCATAAGGTATAATCAATACTTATGAATGACAAATATTACTAACACAAGCAATATGTATTGTAAAAAATGAATTCCATAACATATGACAAAGCATGTAATTGTTCCTAACCAATTAATAATACATTATGACATCCATGCATGCAATCATGTGTGCTCACCCCAACTAGGAAATGCAGAAACTACTGCAGCTGAGCACCGGCTCAGTACATGTACACACTCTATATGTAGCTATGCTACATATCCTTGCTGTCTGTAAACAAGTAAGCAACAGTCCTATTGCCAAGCATGGTAACAATTATAACAAGTCTATCATTAACCGATTTACAACCAATTATCAGCTGTAATCTAATAACTAATTATGTCTGCTAACATAATTAATCTATAAACAATAATTAATGCGATAAGATAGCACTCTGTTAACACTCTGTGCATTCATACAAGCTCTGCAGATGACAGATCTACTAAGTGTCACATACACTCTGGCTTGTGTAGCCTCGCACTACAAGTGTAACTAGTTAGAACAACTTAGTGATTACAACAATACTTATTGAACATAAACTCATGCATATCTAGCATAATCACATAAATACAACGTTAATAGCCTCTCTCTCTCTCTCTCTCTCTCTCTCTCTCTCTCTCTCTCTCTCTCTCTCTCTCTCTCTCTCTCTCTCTCTCTCTCTCTCTCTCTCTCTCTCTCTCTCTCTCTCTCTCTCTCTCTCTCTCTCTCTCTCTCTCTCTCTCTCTCTCTCTCTCTCTCTCTCTCTCTCTCTCTCTCTCTCTCTCTCTCTCTCTCTCTCTCTCTCTCTCTCTCTCTCTCTCTCTCTCTCTCTCTCTCTCTCTCTCTCTCTCTCTCTCTCTCTCTCTCTCTCTCTCTCTCTCTCTCTCTCTCTCTCTCTCTCTCTCTCTCTCTCTCTCTCTCTCTCTCTCTCTCTCTCTCTCTCTCTCTCTCTCTCTCTCTCTCTCTCTCTCTCTCTCTCTCTCTCTCTCTCTCTCTCTCTCTCTCTCTCTCTCTCTCTCTCT